>PVIA01004379.1:57500-140186 GCA_004024845.1 Tonatia bakeri
AATGTGAAATCTTAAAAGATCATCACATCTAGACCTTTTATTTTACTAATGAAAATTCTGAGGCCACAATAAGAGACTGACTCAGAACTGTTATTTTCCGACTCACAGTCCAGCATGTTTCCCTTCTCCTAAGCCATGCTGCTGTATATACACAGTCAATTTTTTTAATTGAATGACTAAATGTTTCAAAAAAACAATGTAGATTTTTAAATGTATTTTTAAAATTATATTGGACTATTTACTATAGTGAATATATAGCTAAATGAATCTCTAATTTGAATCCCCTAAATAAAATAAAAATATATATTCTACTTGATTTATCTGAATAGAATAAACCTTTTGTAGTTTAGACTCTGAACATTAGAGAATGTAAAATATTATATAGAATAAAAATGTATTTTAAAAGATTCTTATAGAAAAAATGACATTTTAATATACTAAATTTGCACTGAATTTGTGATAATGGAATATGTTTCTTAGGTTCCAGTAGTTTTAGGCTTTTAAAATAGATGTGAGTATATTATTAAAATATTTTGGTAATAATTACATTAGTCTTATACCATGAACATTACAGGTTTATTGTAATGTGCTTTAAAATCCTTAGTAAAAATATATCTTGATTGTTTTCACTTACGTTTCATAGTGCATATGTGTGTAGTCCCTATTTAGCTTAGTAGGGTAATAAAAATTCTAGATCATTTCATTGTACCAGTATGCAAATGTATTTACATAGGAATAAGTTTAGGTTTCCTTAAAGAGGGCAACAGAATTGAAAACTGAGGCCAACAAATAAATGAAAGTTTCTCTAAATCCATTGGATAATAGAGGCAGTGTTAAGGCTAACCATAGTGTTGAACTAAACAGAGGGATTACTCCTGGGTTTTGCATCAGTTGTTTTCTGCCGGGTGGCCTCACTTGTCAAAAAAAAAAAAAAAAAGTTTAACAGGCAAACATTCACATAGGCACACTGAGAAAAGAAGTATGCTTAATTCCATCAAAGCTTTAAAAAAATCAATCATTAATTTATTCTACAATTGTTGGTCATTTGTGAAAAGCATCTGGCCTTTAAGTCATAGGATCCCAAACACAAGTACAATGTGAACACTTGTGAAGAAGCTTCAAATCTTATGTAAGGTAAAAAAAGGTATATTAGCATGTGTGCAACTATATCTCAGTATACAACTGTATTTGTTTATTCATAATGCTTTAACTCCACTTTGTTTTTTGGACTTTGAAATTGTTATAAATGCAAATATAATTGCTTTAAAATATAGAAACTGTTAACTGGCAGCTTTAAAAAGTCCTGCTTTTTTACATGACTTTTCATGGTTATTTAGCAGAGTGATATTTCAGCAATCTTGTCATTGCAAGTCAAAAGTGTTTTCTAATGAAGTTTAAATTCAAGATAGTAAATACATTTTTCAAATAGTTTCAGGAGAGACATACCCTATTTTCCATATGGCTAAGTAATTGTTAAGATGTTTGTTTTAAAGCTGGACTTAGACACTCCTGACTGCTCTTTAATTTGATAGAGCTAGTCCAGATGATTTTTTTCAAGAAACTTTGGTAGGAGAATGCAGTGAAGTAGATAAATGATTTTGCAGCTATACTCATATTGCAAAGTATAGAACTAATTCAGTCATTACTACTATAGTAACAGCATTTTTTAATAGCTTTAAAGCTAGCAGTAGAACAGTTCAGTGCTGCAATACATTTAAATATTAAGCCTTAAGTTAGGTCTACTATTCTAACAATATATAATTAGGCTCACACCATAACCACAAATTTATACCTTTAAAATGTAGAAGAAAGAGTAAAAAGAACCCTTAAGGGGTAAAAATTAGAGCTTAAATAAAAATAAAGAAAAGTTACATCATTTTAATTGTGTGCTCTAATATCATATGAATAGTTGATATGTAAAAACTATAGCTGCCCCATGACAACCTATTAGGTCTAATGGTTTGTTACTGTACAGAGGAAATAAATGTGAAATAACCAAATGCTACTGTGTTAGAGATTTCATATAGAAATGACTTCAAATAGAAATTCTTACTGTTAAAATTTTACCAGATGACACTTAAACTATATTTTACTCCCTACTGCTCTTTAGCTTTCCCTGGGTTTTAATAATTACTAATTAAGAAAAACTATAAACACTATTTATAAATAAGGTTTGATTCTAAGCAAAATAATGACTAATAATGAAAGTACTTTCTCTAGACATTTATCTCAGGCTATAAATATATTATAACAAGATGACCATGTTTTTAAAATGTATATTGAAAGTAAATTTCAACATTTATGTCATACGTAGAATTTATCTGTAAACTTTGTTTAGCTCTCATTTCAGAGGTACTGATATCTCAAGTACTGTTAGGATACTAGGGATGAGAGGAAAATCACTTAAAACTGCTTGCGAAATATAATGTTTGAAATGGTTCTTTGAGAATGTGCAGATTATGGCTTGCATAGGATCTGCTTCCAGCTCTCTGGGAAAATGAACTGTTGACATTCTTTTGGGTCATCATCCAAGATAGGAGGGCAACCACAAGGATTTAGTAGATAAATTCATCCCCAAAGACCATTATCCATTTCATTGCAACTTGGAAACATTCATGTTGAATAGTAGCATTAATGTAGCCCATTTAGCTGTTCAAAGTGAGCCTTATGTTTAAAAAAAAAAAGGCAAGAAAGAAAAGAAAAAGAAGATGACGATGAAAATCAAACAACTAGGGTAATAACTTATTTAAGCCTTCTAAGTGGTATTCTTTATTTACATAATTCTAAAGGACAAACTATTTTTTTTTCTTTACACTATTTTCAAAAATAGAATTGAGGTCTATTACAGTGAGCAGTGAGCTTTTGAATTTTAACTAAGTGAATCAGTCCAGCATGTTGCTTGTTAGTCGTTTGTGACAAAGAGTGAAAATAAATTAGTGTTTTAATGTTGTGTTCTGAAATGTATAGCAACATTTTTAGAAAATTGAATAGTATATAATTTAGGTTGTTTCTAACTCTTTTTGGACTTTATGATTCAGGCAAAAGAGAAAAGCAAAGCTCTGATAAAAGCCTTGAGGGTATGTACTAAGATTCACATACATGCCCTTTTTTATAAATGGTGGAAAAAAAACTTTTTGACTCAAACTAGAATGATACTATATAGGACTGAATGTGCAGGAAAGGTTCCCACAATGCATTGTGCAAACCTAGGGCTCTCAAATACCCTGCTGCTTTGAAACCCCCCCCCCCAAAAAAAAAGACAAAAGCACAATGAAATAGAAAGCTTACCACCGGTAGCTTTCAAAACGACAAACTAGGCAAACTATACATCTCCACCACTCCAATTTTGTCAGAATGCTAATGAGCTTGCTCTGATCTTTACTCGGCTTCCCGTGTTTTCTACATCTTCAAGGACCACATGGCGCTAGCAAAATAAAGACAACTAAATGAGAATTTCGAATGCTTTTTGTGTTAGGACCTGGTGCTTTTCAGTGGACGCACTCGTTGAATATTCTCAACTTAAAAGAGTACAACAGGGGGTTGGGTATGAACTTTTTAACAGGAGGAAATTTGTACAGAAGTAAATTAGTGAGATGAGGAAAATATGAGAAAAATTTCTGATTAATTTCCACTCCATAATATCAATGACACCTTCAGCCCCACTCATACTCTTCTAACAAGAGATGCTGATAAAAGATGAATGATTCTGTGTTGTTCACAGTGAATGTTTAGTGGTTTTTTAATAGCAGCAGTCTACATAAAAGGCACCAGGAAGTACTCCGCATTAGCAGTTGAGATCACTAGTTAATAGGATGATGTCTTTTAGCTTTTGTCACAAGATTATTAGAAAGGATGGGTTTCTGTTCTCATCTTTGCATAGTTTGGAGTGCCTGTTGAGTACAAGTGCTAATATACAGGTTTCTCAGTATTGTTTCACATGTAAAGCAAAAAGCCTTTTAATGCAACACCTTTTTCCGTTTTTACCAGGTGATTTTGTTATTGATCTCTAATCTGCCCCTTTAGCTGTATTAAATGCTTGAAGTGTTCTGCTTTTCACTGTAGCCTTGATGCTAGCTATTTGTGTTTATAAATTCATTAACATTAAAGCAGGATCTATATAGAACATTTGATTCTATGACTTAGATAATGGCAGTTTATGTAGTTTTATGTTTAGGGTATAGATAACAAAAAGTTAAGATTGCCTGAATAGATACTATAAAAATATGTTCTTAGATTTAAAGAAACATACTTTTATGTGATTTTAATTACATATTGGTAAGGAGCATTTTTCACTAGCTCAATGTCTTTTCCACAGCAGTCACTGCACACTTGTGAGGAGATGAGTAGTCCACTCCATCTGTCACCACACCCATATCTGGAAGGGGACAATGAAAACCAAAAATGGGGACATTTTTATATACAAAGATATCTGAACTTAGAGTTAAACTGATTCTCTATAACTAATAAATAACCAGGAAAGGAAGTTTGATACAGTAATACTTTCAGGTTGTGTGGGGAGAAAAAAATTGGTGATGTTTTTCACATTCACTGTATATATTTCTGATATTTCTCTATTCTTTAAATTTTATCTTATCCTGAAAATTAAATTTTTGTACAGTAAACTTTGTTTGTATTGCTTAAGGTATTGCCTCTGTAATTTATTCACACTTCTAAAAAATGAAGGGGCAGAAACCCTATAATAACAGAAATAACTTGGACAACTCTAGTCAATAAAGTCAGCAAAAAAATAGAAACTATCTTCTAAATATAACAACAGAGGGTTTCTTAATATCTGGTTATTCCTTGTTCCCTATCATTTAGTACAATATTTCTATGCTTTTTACAACTAGGATGGGAATTAGAATTCGTGTGATAAAATGTCTCCATTTTGTAGAGGTTCTTTTTTTTAAAAGACATAGTATGTATGTCTATTTTTATACAAATTACAATAAGAAGCCATACCATTGAAAAATACTCATTAAACTAACTGAGATACCTATATGGCATTTGGGTTACAAAACTAAAAAAAGAGCTTAACTATAACTTTCATTAATGATATTTTTTAAAAAATCATTACATGATACGGTAAAATAGAAAATAGAAGTTTTAGCTTATTAAAGAAGAATGTTTCCATTTGATCTCTGCTGACATAAAATGTGAAATGGACAAGATTATAATAGTGTCTCTGCAAAGGAACTTTTTTATACATAGAAACAAAATAAGTAAGGGAATTTGGTTCTGTAAAGTAAATACAGTTACCTTTAAAGTTCTGTAATAGTACTTAGCCTGTTGTTCTCCACTAAACTAATTGTAACTGACAATTCATAGGACATTGAATCTGTGCATAATAAAGAAATCAGTTTTTTCAAAATGTTTGAAGATTTTCTATAAAGGGAGTGTTTAACACAATTTCCAAAGGCAAAGAGCTCATCCTTTGATAGTTTCTAAGAGTTGATAAAATCTATTCCTTTCTGGAAGTAAAATGCTAACATACTTTTGGTAACTGTGGTGTTATAAGTCTAGTTTGAGTGCCTCTGTGTTTTCACCTATGTCAAGATTTTAGTTATTTTGTGTCATATAGCTCCAAGAATGCAAAATAATATAAAATTATTTTCTAATTGCAAGGAGTGATACAACTTCATACAATTGCATTCTAATCCAATATTTAGAAAAATAAAAAGCATAAAAGAACATGTCATACAGTCATTTTGTCACATGCATAATTAGCAATCATAGCCAGGTGAAAGAAATAGTGAGGTCCCAGCTTTCCAAGGTCTCCATGTGAACCTTCTCTCTGGTGCTCCTGTCCATTAGGACCAAAGCCCATCTGTCTTCCTTTGCTGTTAGCATAATTATAGGCGAGGCTTTCTTCAGTACTTAATCCTCAGTATATACCTTCATCTGAAAACGGGCTCAGCCCTTCCAGCAGTGAGTTGGAACCCTGGCTGGGAGAATGATAGCCGGGATCCCATTCTAGTGTTTACTTTATTGATTCCTGTTTACTAGCTCAGCTTCATAGCTGTGAGCCTCAGTTTCCACTTTATTAGAATGAGGACACTATGGCTTTAAAAATAAAAGTTGGGGCAAAAAATCTAACTGCAGTTTCCATAAAGGATGAGATTCTTTTAACCTCTGAATGTCTTGTGATTTTCTTTTATTCAAAAAATATTTTTTGAGCCCTATTATGTCTAAGGCACTACACTGAGAGTAGAAACTTAACCCTGGTTACTGAATATAATCAGTTCAGATTGCATCACACTGAGTTAAGGGCAATATGGTGTGGCAGCTAAGAGAATTGGGAGAATTAAATTAGATACCTTATATCAAGCATTTGCAACATGCCCAGTACATATACCAAGTTCAATAAATGTGAACTATTATTATTTATATGCTCTCTTTAATACTTAAATTTGTCAAGGTCACCTTTGAAATAAACTAGCAAAAAATGAAAAACACTAATATGCCTGGCTGGTGTAAGTCAGTGGATTGAGCACTGGCCTGCAAACCAAAGAGCTGCTGATTCCCAGTCAGGGCACATACCTGGGTTGCGGGCTAGTTCCCCAACTGGGGGTACACGAGGGGCAACCATACATTGATGTTTCTCTCCCTCTCTTTCTCCTTCCCTTCTCCTCTCTCTAAAATAAATAAATAATTAATTAATTAAAAAAATAAGATGTTTTTAAAAGAAGAAAAACACTGATATGTTAGGAATGATATCACCATCAAGTGTCAAATAAAATATTATAATAAAATATTGTTTTTGTACATTTACATATTTTATTTATTATTATATATTACAAATATATTGGGATAGGCCTTTGTTGAAAACAAGTGACTAGAAATACAACGTAAAGAAAATAGTAAAATTTGTTTTAAAAAGGGAGTTTACATTTGAAAGTGCTTGAAGTACTTTTGCTCTTTATTTTTTTACACCTTCAATTTTAAAAATTGGTAACATTCCTAAATTCTTTTATTTCCATAGTCTTTCCCTTCTGTAGTTATGCAGAAAATTAAAACTGAAAAAATTAAAGTTGTCATACTTCCAGAATTTCTTTACTCTCAAAATGTGTTCAACTGCGTCAAACATCTTTAATATATTTCTATCTGCATTTCATTATTTGGATTATTTAAAGAAGGAAAGTATATAAATTATATCTAGATGTAGTAGAAATCAACTGTTACAGGATTATTCTAGTTCATGCAATAGAAACATTTGTTTCTTCTCTCCTTGGCACTCACTGTATGTCCCAGCTTTTTGCTATATACAGAGTCTTTAAGTATATAGGTAACTTTTTCATCTGCTGACTCATGTTTGTTCATTTATCCAGAAAGACAAATGTATATAATTTCTACCAGTGATATTTAAAAAGTACTTTCCACTACTAGAAATTTTGAATTGAAAATATGCAATACAGTTTTTGAACCTAAAGAAGTATCACATCACCAGAATTTTCCATTTGGAACATGTCTGTTGCCTAAAGTGAGGTATACATCCTTATTCTAGACTGCAGTGAAAAAAATTTAACACTTAAAAGAGAGAAATTCCAGGAAAATGTGTTTTTCTCAGCAACTATCTATGAAACAAAATTTAGGCATTTGAACTGATTTGGCAGCAACATGTTTTTCTTCTGAATGTGAAATTAAATTTGTGTAATGTCATGCCAATGCTAAAATAACATCTTATACATGGAATATCACCCTTTCTTTAAAAAAATCTTGTTATTTATTTGTGAAAGGGTCAAGATAGTGGTTCTCAAAGTTTTGTTTCCATAAAAAACACCTGAGGAGTTTGTTAAAAATAAAGATTCCCAGGCCCTGCCTAAAAAAATCTGATTGAGCGAATCTGAGGTGAGGCCCTGAATTCTAGTTGATTCTAACATAGGTGACCCACAGACCACATTTGAGAAAAAAGGGGCTAACAATATGCTAAACTCACAGTGTTACAAGTGCTAAGGAAGTACTACAGTATTACAGATTTAAGAGCATAGATTTGAAAATCAGCAAGACCCTGGCCAGAATCTGGGTGGTTTAATTTTTATAAAGGCTGATACAACTTATTTCATAAGGTTATTGGTAGGTAAAATATATTCATACAAATAGAGGTAAAGTTTATATGACTACTTAGCACAGAGCCTGGCAAAGGGTTAGCACTTAATATAAAAGTAGTTGTTGCGATCATCATAGTGACAATTTAATTATTTATTGTTGTTTCTATCTTTAAAGTTTCCTTAGCTGCTAAGTAATATGCACATCACCCATTCTTTCATAATTCCTCGCTTCCCTCCACACATATATATGCACACGCACACGCACAAACACACATGCATGTTTGTTCTCTCCCCCAAGAAATGCCCGAAGAACTGGTTTGGCGTTTTGGCATAAGATTGGAAAGTTGTGGGATTTTTTTTTAACCCTTGACTTACATATAAAAAATAAGTGATAATTGTCTGAACATTTTGGTAACTAAATAAACTAGGAGGAAGCATTAGGAATTTGGCTAGACCCTCAATCTGTATGTTTCATTGAATTGATATACTAATTGAGTTCTGTGAATCATTTCCAGAAATAAAGAACTTAAGCATTGTATTTTGAGAAATTTATTTTAGGACATGCATGTAGGAACCAACTTTACAAATACATTTTCTCCTCTTTGGTTTCATCTTGACACTTTCTATCCCAAGAAGCTTAACAAAGATTTCATAATTTTTGTTTTGTTAAAAATGACATCAGAGATGGCTAAGCATGTAGGATTGCCTCCTCAGTTCAATTAAAATTATGGGAGTTTATGGAAGGATGCAACCTCTACTACAACACCTTTCTCCCAGTTTCCCTACATGGAAACACTTTTCTTAAAAAGATGTTAATGTACAGAGACAACTGGATACATACTGACGATTACTAGGTCCTTAATCTTTGAGGTAGAACTGTCCAGTTGATATGACCTTTTTTTTATTGTTTACAAGCTCACAAAGTTCTGCTTTCAAACCATTGTTCATTCCATTGTGGAAACATTACCAATCTTTCTTGTAGTGGATTGTAAATTATGTCTTTATTTTAGCTACGAGTTATGTTTTTAACATTTTTATAGGCCTCCCCATGCATTGCATAAGAAAACTGAACATATATAGTCTTTGCATCTGTTCCTTGTCCACACATGTCACTTTTAAGCTGAAATGTGAAAGTCATTCATCCACTCAGAGGAGCTATTACCTCAGGAAAAGTTTATAACAGAAGTCAAGGGAAGACTGTTGAGCTGATATCTATTTTTTAAAAAATTAAAGAATATTTTTTTAAATGCTTAATACTACTGTTTGTTTTTTTTAATGGGGGATTTAGAAGACAGTTCTAGAGAGTGGAAGATTAATAAAAAAATTTGTGATTATCTTTACAGCTGAGTTGATAACATTTGATACAAATATGTATGTATAAACAGTTATTTTCCTGAGGGAATATAGTGGACTTTACCATCAAAATAAAAATATATGAATTAGTTTTCTCCTGTTTTTAGGCTGGTGACATTGAGTGGGAAATGGTATGTAAATTCACTGTACACAGGGCTATGAACATCTAACTTGTGAGTCCTGCTTTTTTCTGACTGGTTATATACTTTACCCACCCCAAAGCTACCCAACCCTACTCCCCCAATGCCAGCTCACTCTGAATTAATAGCACCACTTGGTGGCCAAAGTGAGGAATTGTGTAGAGCCCCAGCATTTCTTCCCCACCAGCAAGCATGTTTTCTTCCACTAGACAGACCTGGTCATGGTTGTATCTGTTGTGCTTTTGAAGGATCTAGCTTTGTAAGGAAAGTTAAACATAAGTCAAGGAAGATACTCAAACTGATATAAATTTTGTAATTGAAAATAAAAATAGTTTTGTATTTCACCTACAAAATAACTTGTCATAAAAATAAGTTATTGAAGTAGTTATATTTTAATTTATCATAAGAATAAAATTACAGGGAGCCAAAATTTAGAAGTTTTATCAATTTGTTTTCATGCAAGTGCTTGTTTTGAGCCTTACAAAATTGTTGATATAGATGAGGGAGCTATTTTGCTAAATTCTGAACTCAGTAATATTAAGAGGAATATTGTGAGTACTAAACAGACTTGAAGTTGACAATGACTGTTTTTTAAGTATATTTTATTGATAATGCTATTACAGTTGTCTTGATTTTTCCCCATTTCCCCCCTCTTTCCTCCTCCACCCCACACCCTCTCAGGCAATGCCCCCACCATTGTTCATGTCTATGGGTCATGAGTATAAGTGGCTACTCCATTTCCCTGTACTGTACTTTACATCCCCATGGCTATTATGTGACTACCTATTTCTACTTCTTTTTTTTTCCAGTTTTACAGCTTTATTGGACAATCAGCAGTTAGTTCTCATCCACATTAACTGTTTGTAGATTTTTGAAAGCAGCGACAGGTACATAGGTGACCAACATATAAAGCTTGTTTGGTAAATCTTCATCCTCATTACGTTTTCTGGGCAGCCGCGCTCGGATACGATATGGCACATTCCTTCTTCCTTTGGCCCAGATGGCTTTGTTGAGCCTGATGTCAGTGCACACATCTGGAGTTCCCGTCTCCTTCATGGCAAATTTCTGGATCTCTTTAAGTGCCCGAGGGACACGCTTCTTGAAGCCCACTCCATGGATGCGCTTGTGGATGTTGATGGTGTACTCTCTGGTTACTACCTCGTTGGTGGCAGAACGGCCCTTCTTCTCGCCACCCTTCTTTGCAGGAGCCATTATGATGGGCCCAGGTTGAAAAGACCTATTTCTACTTCTTAACCACCTCACCTCTTCACACATTCCCCCACAGCCCTCTCCTATCTGACAACCATCAAAACACTCTCGTATTTATGATTCCGTCTTTGTTCTTTTTGTTTAGTTTGTTTTTTAGATTGAATTGTTGAAAGATTTGTTTTTATTTCCATTTTGTTATTCATAGTTTTGATCTTCTTTTTCTGAAATAAGTCCCTTTAACATTTCATATAATAATGGTTTGGTGATGATGAACTCCTTTCGTTATTTTATCTGGGAAGCTCTTTATCTTCCCTTCTATTCTAAATGATAGCTTTGCTGGGTAGAGCAATCTTAGCTGTAGGTTTCTGCTCCTCGTGACTGAATACTTCTTGTCAGTCCCTTTTGGCCTGCAAAGTTTCTTTTAAGAAATCAACTGACAGTCTTACAGAAACTCCTGTGTAGACAACTAACTTCTTTTCTCTTTCTGCTTTTAAGATTCTCTGTTTATCTTTAGCATTTGGCATTTTAATTATGACATGTCTTGGAGTGGGCCTCTTTGCATCCATCTTGTTTGGGACTCTCTGTGCTCCCTGGACTTGCATGTCTATTTCCTTCATCAAATCAGGAAAGTTTTCTTTCACTACTTTTTTCAAATAGATTTCCCATTTCTTGCCCTTTTTCTTCTCCTTCTGGCACTCCTGTGATGTGAATGTTGGACCTGTTAAAGTTGTCCCAGAGGCTGCTTATACTATCCTCATTTTTTTGGATTCTTTTTTCTTCTTTTTCTGATAGGTTGTTTTTTGCTTCCTTATGTTCCAAATCATTGATTTGATTCTTGGCTTCATCTACTTTACTGTTGTTTCCCTGTAAATTTTTCTTTATTTCAATTAGTGTATCCTACATTTCTGACTGGATCTTTTTTATGCATTGAAGTCCTCACCCACTAAGTTCCTTGAGCATCCTTATAAAGAGTGTTTTAAAGCATCTGATATATTGTTATCTCCATTTCATTTAGTTCTTTTTCTGGAGTTTTGATCTGTTCTTTCATTTGGACCATGTTTCTTTGTCTCCTCATTCTGGCATCCTCCCTGTGTTTAGTAAAGCTGCTTTGACTCCATGTCTTAGTAGTATGGCCTAATGTAATAGGTGTCCTGTAGGGTCCAGTGGCACAGCCAGCCCTATCACCCAAGCTGGGTAGTTGAGGTGCACCCTTCATTTGGGCTGAGTATACCCTCCTCTTGTAGTTGTGCTTTGGTCACTGTTGGCAGGTCAATGCGAAGGATTTACCCAGGCCAGTGAGTTGTAAGGATTGGCTGTGACCACTGATCACCAACCTCTGCCCTTGTGGAGGATCAGCTGTGCAGGGGCAGGGTGCTGGTGATCCAGTGTAGTCTGTAGCTGTCCACTGGGTGTGCTGGCCCTGGGATTTCCTGGATGGTACAGGCCAGGGTCAGCCCTCACTTGTGTTTTGCCTGGGGCCACCCTGCCTGAACTATAAAGCAATCTGAGATGGCTGCTACTTTTGCTGGGCTTGGAGATTCCCAGTCACAACCAATCTGTGAATCTAGGTTGGCTGCTGCTAGCGAGGGGCCTAGGGCTCACTGAGGGAAGCTGTTGTTTGTGTGAGAGGTTTTAGGAAGTTGTGAAGGATGAGCCAAGGCTAGCCATTCATATGGAAAAGCACCTTGGGTGGGCCAGAGTATTTGGGGATCTCTGGGGCAGAGCAAACAGTGTCAAACAGGTTGATGGAGTCTCAGATATGGCACCAGCTTGCAGGCTCTGTGGGGAGAGGGTTTAGAGAAGGGACAATGGCCTCTGCTTGCCTTGATACCAGACACTTCAGTTCCTCCCTTTATGCCATTGGTGCCTTTCAAGTTGCTACCCCAGTGCTAGAGCTCAGAGAGAGTGAGTCTTAGTAGGTGAGTTCATGTTTGGGTTCTATAAGAGGAACTGCTTGGGGCTCTAGAAGTATCTTCCACTGAGTCAGTCCCCTCTGGTTTTTGCAGCTAGAAGTTGTAGGAACTTATCTTTCTGGCACTAGAACCCTGGGCTGGGGGTCCTGGGACTCCTCACTCCCAAGATATCCCTCCTGAATTTTTATCCATCACACGTGGGTGAGGGACTAGCCGGTTCCATATCTGTGCCCCTACCAGTCTGGGTGGATATGGTTTCTTTAATTCTGTAGTTGCCAGACTTCCATTCAACTTGATTTCTGATGGTTCTAAGTGATGGTTGTTCTATATTTTAGTTGCAATTTTGATGTGGTTGTGTGAAGAGGCAAGCCATGTCTGCCTATGCTGCCATCCTGACTGGCTGTCTCAATCATGACTTTGGGTAGGAATGTAGGTTAAGTGTTTTAGATGTGATTGTTCTGACTTATTTTAAGTGAGCTGTAGCTGTAGAGTGAGGTAGAGGACATACAACACAACAGAAAGAGATACAGAATCTGAGAGGGATTCTTGGGGGTAGCATGATATTCTTCAGCCTAAGGAATATCTAAAAATATATATCATGGTAAAAGAGAGAATTGAACTTATCTTAGGGATTAAATTGAGGAGGAAATTTGAAAATAATTTTATCTTTGGGAATTCTAGAGATTCTACAAGTCACAAATTAGATTTTTTTTTCTCTGAATTTCTGACTGAAGGAACTACTATATTAGCCAGAGAACCTTTGGAATAGACTTAACAGAATATGTGTAACCTTGGGAATAGGGATGTTTCATGGGGGGGTTGCATTTGAGTAGCACCTTTAAGAAAACTGGGTAATGGGTAGTTGATGGGCTTCCATGCTTTAGGGGAATGAAAAAGTTGAAATGGTGGCAGGATGCTTTTTGGTTGATTGGTCCAGTAAAGTAGACACGTAAAGACATTAGAAATGTCATGCTCAATGAAACTAACGCTTTAAGACTTGCACCAGATTGCCCATTGTGCTTGCTTCTTGTGGTAGGTCTTTTTGGTGCTTGCAGAGGCAATCAGAAAAACTGTAAGACTGCCAAGTGGAATCTCCTTGCCTTGCTCCATCAGTAATCCTAGGAATCAGGCACCAAGGGTAACTCTAAAACTTGCATAAAGAATGTGGTTCTGCCCTGACTAGTGTGGCTCAGTGGATTGGTCATCAGAGGTTGCTGGTTAGGTTCCCAGTCAGGGCACATGCCTGGGTTGGACCAGGCCCCTGGTAGGGGAAGTGTGAGAAGCAACCAGTTGATATTTCCTTTGAACATCTATATTTTTATCCCTCTCATTCTTACTTCCCCTCTCTCTAAAAATAAATAAATAAAATCCTTTTTTTTTTTAAAGAATGTAGTTCTGTACTGTGTGTATATGAAAGAAAGAAGACATTTATAATAGCATTTATTATAAGCCAGGCACTATTCTAAATGTTTTACATATATTGACTCAATCTTTTTAAAAACCTTATATAGTAGAACTATTATATCAATTTTATAAATGTGGAAACTGAGGCATCAGAAGATTAAGTAATTCATCCAAGTTCTCATATCTCTTAAAGAACAGAGCTGGAACTTGAATGCACCCTGATAATTCAGTGCTAGGCAGAGCATTTTTGTTTGGGCCATTTTCATTGAAGGATCCCTTAAGTGCTCAACTGGAGTCATAGTAGCTTATAGTTGCCCAACAAGTGAGCAGGTTTCTGGAATCCCCTGTTTGGGAGACATTGTACACCAAACAACAATAATTCAAGAATCTGCAATAATGGACACATCTGCATAGGAGGAAAGGCTGAGTCCCCTTGACATCCACTGGATATACTGTTCTGATGTCATTGTTAAGTCCCAGCGGCCTCCCTAGAAAGAATAAACAAAATCCTTTCTAGTAATAGATGAACTAAGTGAACAAAATTATTTGTTTGTTTGTTTATAAGAAGCTTGAAGGTTTGCTTTTTGGTTTTGTTTGTTTGTTTGTTTTGCTTATCAGAACAACTCTGAAGGCTTTGTCAAGGTTGGTCTGAATTCTAAATAAAGGGCCTTTTCTGGTAAGACTGGTTACCTATGTTGAGAAGGGTAGCTAAGAGTTGCAGTTCACAAGACAGATTGCTTGAAGTAAATAATCACTAACTAGCTCTATTACCTTAGGTAAGTTATATAACCTTATTCACTATTCAGTGCTGTCGTCGTCATCATCATCATCATCATCATCCTCGTCATTGCCAGCTGATGAGAAAGTTATTGGTTGTTAGTGATGGAAAAAGGGAGGTATATGACATAAATGGCCTGAGACACTGTTTTTCCCAGGGCTTCAGGAAACAGCACTGTGAACACAAGTCCATCATGAAGGTCTTTTGTGTATCTTGGTGAAGAGAATGGCTCCACTGAGAAGGTTGAGGGGCATTAGATGAAGTAGTATAGTGTTGAAACACACTAGTCACCTGGCCTGATCTTGAAAAACAGCATTCGTTGCATTTGTTTTGAAGTGTTGTGTAGCTGTTGAAGCCCTATGCAGGTTATAAGGCTGCTGGAGATGGTTTTGCAGGATCCTGCTTTCATTAGGCTTCTGTGTTTTGAGAATGAATGTGGCCATAGGCTAGAAGGGGATAGGCATAATTCCCTTCAGCTCTCTCTCACCAAATAAAGGTACTTAAGAAGGTACATAACAAAAGATAAGTCAATGTTACCTGGTTGGCTGAAACCAAGCGTGATCAAAGAAGGTACAGAGTAGAAGAAGTAGTCACTCTGCAGGTAGCACATTGGGATTTAGGAGTGGAACTCATCCCTTTTTAGAAACTGTAGGTTCTGGGGCCACCCTGAGTATGATTTTTAAAGGACATTTAAAGTCTTTAAACAACACAGGAGGAGGTTACTGAAAGGAGTAGCTAATTGACTACATTATACATCTTTGTAGAAACTATTTAAAAAAAAAAAAAGAAAAAGCCTTGGCCCTGTCTGGGTAACTCAGTTGGTTAGAGCATCGTCTGAGTAAGCCAGGGTTGTGGATTCAATAGTTGGTCAGGGCACATATAAGAATAACTAACGAGCTCTGACTGATGTGGCTCAGTGGCTCGAGCGCCAACCTGCGCCCAAGGGTGGCTGATTCGATTCCCAGTCAAGGCACATGCCTGGGTTGTGGGCCAGGTCCCCAGTGGGGGATGTACAAGAGGCAATCACACATTGATGTTTCTCTCCCTTTCTTTCTCCCTCCCTTCCCCTTCTCTCTAAAAACAAAAAAATAAAATATTTTGGAGTGTATCTACCTGGTTTGTCCATCTATATTTTAAAATGATATGTATTTAATCTACACTCTGAACAGAATCTGTTCTCACTTGGCATTTAGTAAATCAGCTATCTTACCTATATTACCAATTTCATAGTCTGATTTCAAAGATGCTTTGTTTTAACATCAAAATCTTTTTCTGTAAAAGTGATAAAAACTTGCTCTCTCGGTGAAGCTTTTTGCTTTATAAATATTTTATTTTTTTAGATTTATTTATTTATTTTCAGAGAGAGGAGGAAGGCAGGGAAAAAGAGTGGGAGAAAAACAATGATGTATAAGAGAAACATCCATGTGTTGCCTCTCACACACCCCCAACTGGGGACCTGACCTGCAACCCAGGTCTGGTGTCCTGACCAGAATCTAACCAGCAACCTTTCAGTTCACAGGCCAGCATGCAATCCACTGAGCCATACTAGCCAGGGCACTTTATAAAAATTTGATTTTTGTTAAGGGTTTTCTTTTAAAATTACATCAGTTCATACTTGCAATTGTCATTTTCTTTTTTAACTTTACTTTGATAACTAGTAAATTTTTCGATCTGTTCTTTTAGCCCATAATTTTTAATCTTAATATTTACCTTTTTTTTTAATATTAAGCAGTATCCATGACCTACTTTGTTTTTAAATCTCTAAAACTCACTGCAAGTAACTAGACTGTCGTTACTTGGAGCATAGCCACATTGTGGTGTCACATGGCTCTGGATGCCTTTCCTTTGCACCAGTGAGTAATGACCCATTAGGGCATTCACTTTGTTTTTCCAGCTGCAGAGGTGAGTTTGTACTGACTCACCCACATTTCTCACCTATCCTGCTTGTGACCAGTGACTTACTGTAGACTTTGTACAACTAACAAAGATTTGAGATATAATTTGTGTCCACAGAATTTAGAAATTTACCGTCCCTCCAGCTATTCCTAATTATGTGTCTGTCTCCGCACTAGACTATGAATGCTTTTGAGGAGGGGACCACTTCTTTGTATCTCCAGTTCCTAGCTTACCACATGTCACCATCACCCTCTTCATTATCATCATCGAGTACTGTGCTAAGGACTTTACATTTCTCATTTAATTCCTCTAACAACCATATGAGGTAAATAGTGTGGTTATTCTTCCAGAGATGGAGAAACTGAAGTTCAGACAGATTAATTAGTCTAAGATTAAAGGACTCAGTCCACTTTTTTAACCAAACTGGACAAAGGCCATTATGGATACAGACTTAATGTTCATCTTATTTGCATCACATTCAGAATGACACATCTAACCAGTCACAAAAACTATAGATGGAAATAAATTGGACCTACCAGAATTTATAGTGTATCCAAGAAGTTTCTAGAGATTAATGTAGGTAAACATTCATAAAGGTACTCCTTAATTTATTTACAAGAGGCCTTTATTCTGATGTTCATTATGAGTCAGGTGCTTTTCTATAAAATACTTAAATTATAGATTGTGTCCCAGACCACCCTATGTAAAACTATGTGCCAAATGACCTAAAAAAAAAAAAAAAAAAAGATGAACGCCTGTTCTCTCAATAAGAAGATTCCCCACCAGAAGTTTTGACCTACTTGAACATATAAAAGTTTAGAGAGATCTCTTGTAATATATAATTTAGGGACAAGTACATACATATTTAAAATCATGTATCTTAAAATATATTAATCTAAAAATATTGTTACTGCTTTTCAAGTAATAAGTTTATTCAGCTCTTCATGATCTTCTTCAACATTAATGTCTGTCACTTCTAGAGCCACTCTTTTGTCATGTCTATGACGTGACTGTGAGAAGGCTGTAAGGACAGAGAGAGGAGTCTGCCAAGTGCAGTCCAAACAAAAAGGGCTTCAAGAGAGGGGAGAAGTGGCTGGGGACGCCTCCATCTGTAAGCAAGACTCACATTCACATTTTCCCGCTAGTGGAGGATGCCTGATTGATTCTCCAAGTAGAATCCAGTCCATTTGGTTGAATGATGCCTATAAAAGTGACTCTCTAACTTATTCCATTCCATTTTACAAAATATTTTAAATGTACCTTAAAAGCATAGTTTCAGAGTTCTGTCCTAAGTGTTTTCGACCTTTAGCCAAGTGTCTATTTATAGATAGTCAAGATAATCATGTGTTACCTGAGATGGCGGTTATATTAATGCCTTTAAAGGCTTTTTTAGCACTAGTTAGGGGTCAACCCCATCCCATATATAATTTTTTTAAATACTAAACTGTAAATAAGTATAGTGAATTTTATCATTTATAATTTTCCCATGAAGACTACTTCCATGTTTTGTTTTGTTTTCTATCTTAAGTTTGTGCTTAGTTTGCCTTTTGAGAAATCTAGCACTGACCTTTGGCATACAAAGGCTCTTCAACTCTACTAAGGAGTTGGTACAAGAAGACTGCTGTTAGTTTTCAACCTTAAGAAATGACTTCTTTTTAACCTATAAGTTTGTTGGGGGTTGGTACTTTGGCGAAGTTTCCTCTACCTCCTCCTGGAGAAAGTGTATACATAGAAGACTATCAGAAGTTATCTGCACACAGATGTTATCCTGAATCCCCACACTGTTTTACTAAACGGGTAAATGAAAGGTGTGTTTAATTTGAGAGTGTGTTAGTTTTTATTGTACTTAAACAAAAGGAGATAGGATTTTCCCCAAAGTTTATATTCTTAATACTATAATAAATACATCATGCTCAGCAAATAGTTTTAAGACAATTGCTGCTGAAATCATCAATAAAGGTTATTAGCTTCTTTTATGTTGATTGCTGTTCGAGGATATTCTTGGAGTAGAAACATTTATTAGCTGTTTTCTTATTTAGTAAAATTTATTTTTATATTAAAGTTATATTTCCTAAGTTTAAAATATTTTCTAAACCTGGGGCACTAGAGCCCTGCAGTAGTGTTGGCTGTGGAGTGCATGTGTTCATGACCCCACGTAACTGCAGTAAATTCATCTTTCTCATATGTTAGATAAATCGGCCAGATTTCACTTCCTTCGTTATTAAAATATGTTTTTCCAGTTAGTTAGACACCTTCATGTGTCTCTCTATTGTAATATATTATGTCTTCCAAAGGTCATATTCATGTAATCAGACCATCAGGACAATTTATAATGGCAACTTTTTTGTTTTGATGTTTGGTTTGGCTTTGCTGTGTTTGCTGTGTGTGCCCTTTAAGGGCCATATCTGATCACTGTCAGCCATCTCCGCTATGGGGCTATGGCAAGAATTCAGCATTCTTTAATGTTTTCATGGTGGAAAATCTTCAATTTGTTTATATGTACAACAGTCTGCTTTGTGTTTTCATTCTTTCCTATTTATCTTTTTTCTAGCTAAAATTGTCCCTTATTTTGCATTTATATAAGAATTCACTATCTAAAAATAGATCTTTCTAAATAGATAATTTTATGGTGAAAGATTAATTAGGAAAGTTAATTGGTACACAATCTTCCAAATTGGGTTTCAAGATTTTAGGTTTTTGACATCACTCTTCTTTTATTCACTTAAAAAATTTACATTGAAAACATTATTTCTGAAAAAATAAATGAAAACTATATGCAAATTCCTGGGTGAATTCTTGCATGAAATTAAACCTTAACTTTAAATCTTTTTTTTTTTTGAGTAAATAGCATATAAAAGTAGTTACTCTAGTCAACTAACATGTATGAAATATGTAGTGCTCTGTATCATGCTGCTTTCTTTTAAGTGGTTTTTATTAACTGTGTGATAGGAAGAATGAAGTCATATTTACATAGTTACTTTTCCTGCCATTATCATTATTCTTGATTATTTAACAATTTCTACAAGTCATATTCCAGCTACACTAATTGATTAAAAAAAACTGACATTAATTGAAGACATTGTGTTGTCAGAAAAGACACTGCATTCCTGGAGGCAGAATAAACAGAAGTCTATAAGGAAACAAAGTAATGTTATGGTGATATTTTTATTGGTTATATATTTGTAATAAACATGACACACTGTGTTTTAAAATATAACTCAGGCAATCTTTCACATTTTACTAACTGTACACTGACTTGTTGTTGTTCGAGGTTTAAATTTCAAAGTGGTCTTTGATAGTACATGTCTTAAATTTTTCAGTTCATAAAATTTAAAAAAATTTTTTGAAATATCAGTGTCTGACAACTGTAAGGTGATAATGTAGTGCTAAATGTAGTAGTAAGTACAAATCAAAAATAATTTGAAAGAGAAGTAATCATGTAAAGTGAAACAAAAAATGATTTATGGCCATTTTATAAAATAATGACAGTCTTCATTTTAAGCTACAATGTAAAGTGCTTTATTCTGAGATTATGTATTGTGGCAGAAGCTAAAACTGCCTTTTTTCTAACAGTGCCAGAATACAGCCTCTTTTTCTTTTTGCACTAACAAGACTGCTTTACCACCACAGCCCACTCTAAGTAATTAAATCAATCCTTTGTACTTACCGTATTCTCCTCTAGTGACGGTACTAGATCTGATTATATGCTTCATGCATATTCAAAGTACTGCACTGACAGCTCTTTAATGAGCTCTTACTTAATCAGTATGAACAATGTTCATCTTGTTCTTTTTTTTCCTCATGCATTAGAGCTAGGAACAGTTGGGAAAAATGAAACATCCAGCATTCATTTGAAAAATATATTGTACTTTGAAAAGTGTCTAAGCTGAGGAAGTTGCATTCTGCCCTTTAAAAGTCTGATGGACAAATTGGATTACTAGTATTGGATTAAATAACAAATGGTTAGAGGAGAAATGAAAAAAGCTCACTGTGATCACAGGCTTTAATATTTTTTGTTACTTAAAAAGCTAAAGGGGTCTTTAACCAGTTATTAAAGTCAGGATTAATTTGTAATGGTTCAACTTACTGGCTTTTAAAAGCTTTTTAACTTTAAAAATTTTTAAATCCCTAAAAACAATAGTGTAATGATGTATTAGGAAAAAGTTTAATTTTTTTTATTATTTGGTTAAGTATAGGTTTCCATCATCGTGTACCATCTCAGATAAGGAGTTATATAATTGATTTAACCTGAACTATGGTTTTTCAGTTAATTTATATAATCTCTGTAGCAATATGTAATATGTCTTTAAATATTTCTTATTGTTAGACTTAATTTCCTTTTGAAACATAAAACTCTTATATTACTAGTTATTTCCTAACAACTAGGGAAGGGGGATTTTTAGTCTTACCTAGAAATTGTAAGCATGAGTCAAACTGAAAATAACATAGTACCACATCAATATTGTTATTGTCAAGACGCAGTCTCCCATTGAAGAAAATGATGCTAATTTAAGAGTAGGCTAGTTGCTTCTAGTATTCCCTGAAAGCCTCAATTATAGGTTAAGTTAAACTCAAAGCAAAGTTTTAATACATCTGTATTTTTAAAAGATACTTAGATTATGAACACAAGAATTAAGTCTTTAATCAGAAAATAAAATGTCATAAAAACTGCACCTATTAATATTGCACACATGTGTGATTTCAGTGATCAAACAGGCCTTCACCAGGGCACAATTGGCCTTTTTCCAAATTGCAAGCTTTTTCTCAGCTTTTTCTTTTTACTCTTTTTTCTTTTGTTGCTACCCAGGGATTTGTTCCTATCGCAGCCTATATCACATGACTAGTGTCAAGACATCACATGGTCTAAAGTGAATACAAAACCAGCTACCCTAAAAGAGAGATTAAAAATACTGTAAAACAATAAAGACTTTTGTTCATACTCAAAAAAAAAATCTATCCTGTCTGCTCTATAACATAAAGTTTTAACAGCATTTAATGAAGAGACACATATCCTCACTATTCTCCCTAATGATGAACAACAGATATCTCTTTTTACAAGGATTCTCTGGAGTATATGTTTAATCTTTTGCACCCAAAACAGCTCTTTATACTCTATTTTCATTCTAAATTTTGCTTCATATTTCTATCAATGTAGAAATAGTTAAATGGTATATCCATAATTTATGCAAATATTAAAAAGAATGAAGTAGATCTTTAAACAGCATGACAAAGGTACATCACTGGGCAATATACAGGGGTGGGCAAAAGTAGGTTAATAATAATAATAAAATTAATAAATAATATAATAATAAATAATAATACAAGAATAAACTGTTTCATGTACTCACAACTGTAAACCTACTTTTGCCAACCCCTGTATAATATGATCTCACTTATGTTAAAGAAAAGAAACCTGTCTGTTATATCTATGTGTGATAGACAACTATGTGGTCTGGAAGGAGATACGCTAAATGGTAATAGAGCTTACTTCAGGGGAAGGGGGTAGAGTGGGGAATTGCGAAGGGTGAGGTTGGTGAAAGAGGACTTGACTTTTTACTCAGTTATACTGCTGTACTGTTTGAATTTTTTAAATGTGTTTGAAAGGTAAAAGAAAATATCTTGCTTAAAAAGAAAAAAAAAACTTAGAGACTTAGCTGGGATATTGAGTCTTAGCTGGGGTATTTGTTATTAGATATTTAAATTAACCCTATGAATCTATACAGAAGGTGGACTGAAGTATTAAATAATGGCCTACCAAAACAATAAACCAATAATGGGTAAAATTCAGGAAAAAAAATTGAATTTTGACTAGGTACAATTAATTTGAAAGGAGAATAGGTAACAAGGTGGGGGTTATTTTTTTTTAGTATGATCATGGTCTACTTCTACATGAATAATACCAAATACGTACTATATATTATAATCCTTGATACAATGGCCTTTGGGGGAGGGTGGTGGTGTAGATGATGGAGTGGACATTAGGAAAAGTAAATTTTAAATGTGCAATTAGTAAATTTATAATCTAAAATGTTACACCATCTCTCTGCTCAAATGTTTTCTAATTTACTGACATTATTATGTTCATTATAATGTGCTTTTTCAGACAGCTATGGGCATTTTTTTGTAACCTGGTCATTTACAATGTATTTCAAATAATTTGCAAGTTTACCCTATTAGGGATGATGACTTCCAGAATGGTGTATGCACTTTATTTTTAGTTTACTTTGAGAGAGAAAATTAAGAAAATTCAAGTTGTTACAAGTAGAAGCTTTCACAAAGTCTTTGGACTTCTCTGATCTTCCTGTTAGTCTTGTAATTCTCATAATGATTTTTAAATTTTTTTTATCATGACCACATGTTTGTCAGCGCCATGAGTTCCTCATTGAAATATAATAACAAATCAGCCCCTGGGGAGGATTTAAAAGTTGGAACACTTTTGTATGGTCTATAGATATGTTCAGGGGGACTGAAATATACATTCTGAATAATACCAGCTTTAGAAGATTGAATTTAGAAGATTATGAATTTTTAAATATCAATTTCTTTTTTCGGGCCTTGGACTTGAATCTTACATTGTTATAAACCGTTTAATTTGTACTATCGGGGTAGCTGAAATGTTGCATGTTAAAAACAATACTTCTGCTAAACTATTATTTGCTTCTGATGTCATATAAAAAGAAATAACTCTTCCTCAATTATAGGAAGGAATACAGAAGAAGAAGAAGCTATGATGCAGGAATGGTTTATGTTAGTTAATAAGAAAAATGCCTTAATAAGGAGAATGAACCAGCTCTCTCTCCTGTAAGTACTCACAGCTGCTTTTTTCCCCTGCAACATTGATGGACCTTAGGCTTTTTGTTACTGTGTGGGGTTTCATATTTATTAGGCTTAACTTTTTTCTTTCCTTTGAGATTACAGTTTATTTTATATGAAAAAATAGTATATAACCAATTTTCATCTGAACAGTAAAATTTTTAAATAGTGATACTAAAAAAGTTTATTATACAGAAAGCCAATGAATATAAATAATTTTTGTATTTAAGAAATAAAGCTTTGTACACAAAAAGGAGGTTTGGTATATGTTAATGGTGTAGAGGGGAGAAAATGGAAATTTATTTAACATCAAACTTTAAGTCAAAAATTAAAATAACTCTTAATAAAAACAAAAGCACCTTTCTCTTCTACAGATGATGTTACCTAAATTTTGGGATAAAAGATGAATGAGTTACAGAGAAGTGACCTTTTTATGACTATAAAAATTACGGTAAAATGTAGATGAGACCAAATGTAAGCATTCTTAGTCCTTAGCATTTAGTTTACTATAGGACTTAATGTTTGTTCCTTTTTGCTAACTAGCAGGGTTCTTAATTGTGCTACTTAGTTGGGGAAGGAGCCAGCTTACTGGTGTTTTATTTTAGTGAGAACAGCTATTTTTGTCATTTCTGCTATGTTTGAACTTGATAAAAGAGTTATGAAGAAATACAAAAGTTAACTAATCCCATATTTTTAATTGTTACCATATTAAATTTGCACTATCAGTATTGTCATGTTTCTTGTATTTGCACATGGAATTCTAGACTAAAGAGTGTTGTGAACTATGAAAACCGTTTTACAAAATAGTCTTACACCTAGCACTTAATACAAGAAGCTTTGAAGAATGAGCCTACTTATTTGCAGATTAAAATACACCTCTGTGCAATTCAAAATTGAAGGAGAAAAATAATAGCCCTAGTAAATATTCAACCTGAGGAAGGTTTTAGGTTTGTGTATCATTTGTTTGGAGTAGCTTAAAGTTAAAGAGAAAAGTCAGTTATGAGTCCTAAAATCAATGCAACCTAAAGGTTCTTTTAAGTGTTTAATGATTTAGTAATTAGCATATTGATGAACTTTTGCCTCTTGCCTAGGGAAAAAGAACATGATTTAGAACGACGGTATGAGCTGCTGAATCGGGAATTGCGTGCAATGCTAGCCATTGAAGGTAAGAAATGCTATGGTGTAGTGAGGTATGTGAGGTGTCAATTGTCAAGAGTGTAATAATACACTTCTGGTCTCCCTAGGTGTGGTCTGACTAGAAACCTACAGAATTTGCAGATAAATGCCTTAGAATCAAAAAACATTAGTCATATCAAACCTAAGGACCTTGATTCAGATAATCATTATGCCTGCTATTGAACACAGAATTGTCTTAATGTTTGTCAGTGAGCTTAAATGTCAATAAAATGAAAAATACAAGGAGTTAAATGATTTAGTTACATTTCACTATGTGCAATTTAAAGTTTTTCCACTGGGGACGTTTGAGAAATATTTATCATTTTGATTCTTCACATTCAGACTCTAAATTTTACCTTAATATTTAATTGATGTCAACTCTGAAAAATGGGACTATACAGTCTACTATAGTTTTTAAGATTCTACCTCCTATTAAATGATTATTTAGGTAAAGGTTGGCATAAGATGTAAATGAAACACTTTCACACTTTTTTCGTAAAGGCTTTAAATGAATTATGTACTAATCCTAAACATGGTTCATAATATCAGTAAACATCAGCTAGCTTAACTATGGCATATACTAATAAGATTTTTAAAAAAATATTGGGTGTTTTAGAATGCTGTTCTATAGTTAGTTGAAAATGTTTCACAGTTAAAGATGTCTGTCTGCTTAAAAGCTAATCCTTTGGGCTCTGTAAAATGGACCTTTTGTCTAATCAATGCAAATTGATTTTCCTATTCTATATTGACCTCTTAACCCATTGACTGTCCTTGGTAATTTCCTTCTTTACCTGATAAGGTACCTGATCTATAATAAGTCAATTCTAATTAGTTCAAAAACTGGAAATTTAAGTTTGTAAAGGGAAGACAAATGAAACCATATATTTTTAAAACATTTTAATTAGTACTGTTATTAGATAAAATACATGCTATTTATCTAAATAGTATCTTACACATTTATAGAAGTTGTATTTTTAATTACTTTCATGGCCCATAATCTCACTTGATAAATGTGACTAACAACACTTACATATCCTCATTTGGAAATCAGACTTATTTTAAAAGGTTTCAGATAGCTAATTTCCTTCAAGTGGCAATCCAAATGTATCAAATTATACCACTGAAAATGACTATAAAATTTGTCAAAATTATTTAAGAAGTTCTGTGAAACTTGCCATTGAAATAAAATGTACTAGTATACTAAATGGCATTTTTTCATCTGTATGTAATTTTTGTAGTCATTATAGTTTTTAAGAGATTGTAATGCTAAATAGTGAAAGGTAGATACAGCAAATACTATTTATATGGTGTATGTATATATGTATGTGCACTTTAAAATGCATGTTTACATGTATTTTGCATAACATATAATTCATTATATAGTTTATGTATAGATTCATTATACACTACACTCAATACAGAGAATTAAAAAAAATTTTTTTGCCCACTCCCTCATGTGCAGTAAGTGAAGTCATCCCCAAAATACGGCTTGATACAATACAGTTGACTTTTAAGGCAGATATTACTTCTATCCTAAAACTGATATTATTATGACATACCATCTTAAAAGGAGGGCAATGACACATATAAAAGATCTCAGTTTTATTGGTGATCCTATCCCTACATACCAGACCAACAATCTTAAATAATATAACATTTTTATCTGCCTGCACTTCTTGTACATATGGAAGACCAGTAGAAAGCCGTATTTTTTAAGAGGGGAAAAAAATAACTTTTTCTTTTTCAGACTCTGGTTTGTTTTATTTTTAACTAATACCATTGTTTCATATGTGGTTGTGCCTTAAATCTCTCAGCCAGTTTCTTTTGCTGCTTGAGAGGGGAAAAAAAGGGTGGGAGAGAGAATGAGACTTGGAGGAAAGAAACAGCCTGTTGATTACAAATAAAGACACTTTCTTAGAGAGAGGCCTGTGGCACTAGCCTGGGCATTATAAGAACTGGGCTGACCTTGAGAGACACTGACCATCGAGATGGTCAGCTCTGAGCCAACCCTTAGAATGGACGTGACACACACGCAGTTAAGTTCAGTAGTCTTTTGGAATGTACAAACACCACAGGAAAACACACGAACAGGCAACACTAGTTGGTTGTGCTTTGCTTTCATTTGTTTTAAAGTTCATTCCTCTGTTCTTTCTCACTTCTTCTATGTAGTAGCCATAAGATGGTTTTTGTACTAAATAAACTAAAATCTTTTCAAATAAATCTGCTGCTGAAACCATTCACCGGGAGAAAAGCACACAATATTAATAGCCACAGCACATTGAAAGGAATACGAACAGCTTGGTTTGAGAGCAAACTAATAATAATTATATTCACTACATCCATTCTTCTGAGAATCTGTACTCACTGCGGCCTGCTTTTTGCCTTTTTTTTCCCCTGAGGTGTCTTTTATAGCAGGAGTTTCACTCTACTGAGCTAAGTTGTAGGATCCCTTAAGCTAACAAACATTTTTCAGATACTTTTCCTATAGTTATTTTTGTTCCGGATTATTTAATGCCCCCTCAGGAAAGATAAATTCATTTTTGTACACATTGGGGTGGGCTTTTAGAAAGTGGTATGTTCATTTTCTGCACAAGAAATGGATCTTCTCTAGGATTTTGTACATCTTGATTTATTCTTGGCTTAGAGTTTGAAGTGGGTGCTCTTCTAAAGGGATTTATGCATAGGTTCACTATTTTTGTAGTTATGGTTTATATGATAAGCTTTTTATATTTAAAATCAATATGTAATCCTGTGGAGGAGCTTATCCCCTAAAACCCCATTTGTAAATCTATTTTAGCTTTGTTGCACAGCACAACCACAGTCTTCCATAGATTGATTAGGTACAGCGGTAGAATCCTATCAAATGGCCTGCTCTGATGATGATGCAAACTCTTTCAGGATTGCTAGTTGACTGGAACTAAAGATAAGACTTGACTGCAATCCCCCAATGTGCTCTTTACAAAACTAGTGTTAATTTTCATCAAAGTGTCGGCTTATTTTTAGTGGCAAAGTGAAAGGTTTACTACAAGAACTTTAGGTCCTTTCTATGAAAGTGTTTATAGGTATTTCTTTTGCCTTTTTTCCAAGGCAATTATCAACTTCAGCAAATAAACAGAATCAGGGAATAAATAATTGGCCCTATATATAAAAAAGAGGGTTTTTTTAATTAATAAAACAGTTCAGTGCACATGTACATAAACAGAATGTCTTTACTTCAATACTTCGGTTCAAATGCAGCATCAGAACTTAATCCTGTTTGTTGTGAGTGGATATGGCTTTTGTAGCAAAAGTATACTGGAATCTTTAAATTAATCAGAACGCACATTGCAGTCTGCCCAACCCAAAATCCGTGCATCTAGCTAACTGTGACTGGAGTTACAGGTGAATAATACTTTCTTAAAACATGTAACAGGTAACACATAAACTTACATACAAGTTTTTAAAATATGACATTATATCTAGTTGAAGCTATCTTAAAAAGGAATTTTTTAATTTTTTAATTTAGACTTGACCATACAAATGTGACTCTTGATCAGTTTTAAAGGTACTAAATTTTTTTTAAAAACCATCAAGATAATTTAATGTCCCAAACTAGCATTCAGATAATTATGTGTGTATATAAATTTACTCCCATGAAAAGCAAATCCAAAGAAAAAAGTTTTTCTAATATAAAATGTGCTCACTACACATAGCTATTTTCTCTATAATGACTAATATTTTGTAGATAGATATTAATATAGCAATAGATTTATTATGAAAAATCATTCATTTATGCTGGAACATATTAAATTAACATATCAATTAAATTTGAAATGATGAAAAGTACCTTAATACTTTAAAATGTTTTTGTTTCAGTTATGGAAAATTGAGGTTAGAAAAGTTAAGATTTTTAAAATTACTTTATTTCAGGGGTTAAAAATGTTTTCCCTCATATATATTGTTAAAGCCTTGTTTTTAAAAAATTAAGGAAATCTTGATATGTATGATTATTAATTAAAGCCTTAAAAATCATTGGTCAAGTGCAGAGAAAGGATAATTTAGTTAAGAAATTATGTGTCTGTTAAAATTTTATTATTTCAAAAAATTTTATATTTTTCAATTTAACTATAGTTTTTAAGTGTATGGTAGGGAAAAATTTCTAGTTGTAAAACTCTTATCAAAATGTTTTAGAAATAAAGAATTATAAATTAAAGCTTATAATCAGAGTGATTTCTTGTTGGAGTGGAAAAATTGGTAGTCATCAAAATTAACAATCTTAATAATTATAAAATTCAGTTACAGATCTTTTGTAAATTTGGCATGTTTTTCTCTGAGTTAACATTTCTAGAACTACAGTTACCTGAAATTAGAGTAGATGACCTTTAAGATCTTCCCAACCTGAGGAGGTCTATTAATATATCTGTCGTATGTAATGAGACTGATGAAGAACAAGAACCAGGTTAGAAAACTGTCCAGCATTCCTGAAATTCAGTAGCATTTTAATCTAAAGAATAAAATTATGACAGATAGGGCTTTTCTTCAGTTTTGCTGTTTCATTATTATTTTAAAATTTGGGGGTTTAGAAAAAATACCTTTCCATAGTAATAGTCTCTTTATTCTTCTCCATACTACAGAATATTTCTTTTTATTAAGTACAGTTTTTTTAAAGATTTCCCTTTTTTTATGAGAATGTAATGTGACCGTTTGTGTGATGTTTTGTATTGAATGTGGATAATTAATATATGGCATGTTCATATATATGTATATATGTTTTTGAGCTTATAGTGAAAGGAATAGTGATAAAATTGAATAAACCATTTTAGCTTCTTGTTGCTATTCTAACATTTATTGCATGATGCATCTAATTTTTAATTTGTAAATACAAGATAGAATTCCCTCTAGCACCATTTGCTTTCATAAAGCTGCTGAGCAGTTTGCTGTCTTGAATAAATTTTGCTTTGGAGAGGGTAGGGGGGATTTGAACCAGCACATTCTTGTGTGGTTTCTGAAGATTCACATGGTAACCAGCGGTGTGCATTGTTAGGTTTATCTGAATAAGCACCAGCCATGTGAGTTTTAACATGATTGCCCAGGGCAATGGAGAGAAGAGAGAAACCCGAAAGGATTGCACTTCTTTCTGTTTTTTTGGAAAGTGCCTTTGCTGGGGGGAGGGGGCTGCATGAGTCAGTGGCCGCGGCTTGCTTTTTTTTTTTTAAGTTGGTGTCCTGTTTCCCTCTAGGTCCTCATTTGTTCTGCTATCTGCCTCATCATCTACTTCTTCTTTTCATTGTTTACCTTCCTAATGAGGGAGGCGGGGTAGACTGGGGGTTGATTGACAGCTACAAGCCCTTACAGTCTGGCCAGAGAGCAGTTGGCTTTGGTTTCAAAAGTGGTTTAAATGTTCGATTAGGTCCTGTTTTTATTAAACCAAACTGCTGTTCATCTTAAGGAAATTATCAGACCAGCAAAGATTACGAAATATATTCTTGGACCCTAAAACCAAAAACTGCCCCTGCCCATGGAAAACAGGCATGCCCATCGCATTTTCCAACCTTTAACATGGGGTTTCAAAAAGAAGTATGTGATTTTTCCTTTTGCAGAAGTGCTTTGATTTGAAATCCCCAGCCAACCTCTCCAAAAGAAAACTGGCTGTGATGCGATCGAGAGCTGCAGTGTAATATTGCAGAGCAAATTTATTTTTTACTTCAAAGAAAAATGCTAATTAGCCGATTCACTACTTTTAAAGTTATTGTGAAGCATATGGCGCCCAGTGTGAGATACATCCAACTGCTAAAATAGAGCGAAGAGGAAATTAGCGAAGAATGGGCTGTATGGGGTGAGGTTGGGGGTGGGGGAGGAGAATAGGTTCTCAAGCAGATTCTCTAGCCTTTTCAGAATGATTTTATCGCCCATCTCTGCTTCCCGCCTCCTCATTTACCCACATCCCCCACCACCAAGCCTCGGGCCGACCTCTTCCGGGCCTCCAGCTCTCCCTCCCCCACTTCGGCTGAAATCAGGTGCGCGCCTCCGGCTGGCCACTGGCTCACACCTGGTCCCCTTTTCTGGTTCCAGCTCAGCCATAGCCATCTCCATCTGCGGGAAATTTTAGAAAGTAGGGTTTTAGAGGTGACATTGTTACTATGACTGACAAATTCCCCGCAAAGCACTAGCTAGTGGTTCTGTAATATGGTTTGTGGGGAAATAAAAGGAAACTGGAAAAGGCGGGAAGGGGAGGGAGGGGTCTGCAGAGGTCCTGCGGGCGGATGACAAGCCTCCTGTCCTCTGCAGACTGGCAGAAGACAGAGGCCCAGAAGCGACGTGAGCAACTCCTGCTGGATGAGCTGGTGGCTCTGGTGAACAAGCGCGACGCGCTCGTCAGGGACCTAGACGCACAAGAGAAGCAGTGAGTGGCGGTGGGGTCGGGGTCGAGGCTCTGCCGCCTGCTGAGGGGCCCAGGAGTTTTCGGAAACTTCAGTCCAGAGGTCTATGGTGGGCCGGGAAGCCTCCCGCTGGCCCCTTGATGCCCATACCCTCTGGGGCACGGAGTGTGGGGTGAAAAGGGAGTGCCGGTTTGCCCTCTATGAAGAAAAATAATTTTGTTTCCTGTTTGACTTACAGGGCCGAAGAAGAAGATGAGCATTTGGAGCGAACTCTGGAGCAAAACAAAGGCAAGATGGCCAAGAAAGAAGAGAAATGTGTTCTTCAGTAGCAGCCGGACCAGACTTTCCCAACATTTTAGTGTTGGGTCCCCAGACCAGAAAAAGTCAGACGCGTTGTTGATTTAAAACTTTTAACATTTTGTTTGGCTGGATTGTACTTATTTACCACAACCACCACCCTTTTTCCTCCTTTCCAGATAATATACACAGCTTTAAGGAATTTTTTAGTGGGTTAATCATTTCCTTGAAATTATGTGAAACAGATTCGCACAGACACCTTGTGAGTGATTAATATTGGGAGTGTTCAAGAAACTATTCAAAGAAGAAAGAACACCCTACCCTCATTTTTTTGATGGGAGGAAATTTGAAAACATTTTTTTGTTGTTAATAGCATAATGACGGTGGGAGGGGGGTAAGAGGGGGACAAGAAAAATGTCATGAATGATTTTTTTCCAGTCCTGCCATATGTAACCCTAAATTTTATAGTTAGATCATATTCAATCTACTTATTAAACTGTGTTCTATTTACCAGTGGGATTTTCTGCCGTTGTTTTGCATTTCACTGTAAGGATAGTAGAGTTCCTTTCCTCTGCTTTCCTCAGAGGACGGCCCTTTAACATTATTAGCCTGAGACAAGTCCTGTGATTTGAAGGTGAGCTGTGAGGATGGGACTAATTGATGTGCATCAGTTTACAACGAGGTCTTATCTTCTGAGAATGCGCCATCTTTTCCTCTGGATAATTATTTATTACATCTAGCTTGGTTCCTACATTTTGTTGGGTCTCAACATTGGCTCAAGAATGCTGTTAATATTTATTCTGTATTGATAAAAAGTCTGTCTTGCCACTATGAGTAAATCCCCCGATTAATATTTTCTTCTCTTGCATAGCACTGTCATTTTTGTGTGTGAAAATGGTTATCTGTTTATTTATTACAATACTGAGGTCATATATAAATTTTCAATAAAAGCAGAAACTTTCTTACCTTAAACACTCTGCTATTTCCTTGCAATGAAACCGACACTGGTTTGAAGAGAAGTTTGTGATCTGTAAGACTTTTCATGTGGAAAAAAATGGTCTCCTTGAACGCAGGGCAGAATACTGGACAGTATTTGGAGCTGAGTAAGTTTACACCATCCCGGAGGGATCCTGCTGACACATGAGTTCAAATTGAAAAGCAATTAGTCATATTTTCTTAAGCAGTGCAAACTATCATCTTTTCTAAAGGGTCATCTGTTGTTAAAGATTTGAGGAAATTTCTGATTCCACAGCACTGAAAAATATGCTAATATCTTGATGAATTTTTTCACATTTTCGGTTGCATTCAACTGAAGAACCATGATTTCTGATAACTGGCTAGTCTGTAGGTGCTGAAGTAAAAGGATGAGGGTTATGAAGGGGGAGTGAGTGCATGCAGGTGTGTGTGTATGAGATAAGGGAAAAGGAACTTTTAACAAGTTCTGAGCAACAGAAATTGTCGATTTTATGGCAGTTTCCCATAACTGCTCTAGAGAGGTGTTTGAAACAAAGAAGACTCATTCAACAAGTCTGCAGACAGAGAAAACAGTCCACTAGCATTTATACTTGTGCTTAGGTCACATACACACATGCATCCATACATACATGTACGTACACACAAGCATTTATACATACACACACAAGTTCCGTTCGAAAAGCACGCAGCCGCCTTCAATTGCCAGTCTTTCAAAATGAAAATAGAAACTTGCTTCGGTAGTTTCTTCATGACAAGGATTTTAAGTTACTGAAAAGTTACTGGAACTCCATGAAACCAGGTATCTGCCCTCTGCATTAGAGCAGGAGAGTAGAGCGAACGGCCGCTCTCCGGGGCAGCTCCCAGAGGCCGGCCCGCAGCCCCGGGAAGCCGGCGGACGAAATCGCCCACCCAGAGCAGCCTGGGGTTTGGGCGACCAGCGTCACCCACTCCGTTGCCGCTGCGTTCTGGGAACCGTCCCTCCCGAGAAGCCCCACTAAGAGGCGGCTCCCCAAGGCGCCCTCGACCTGCCAAGCCTCAGATCTGCTGCCCCTTCTGCCCCAGGCCCGGTCCTCGCGGGGTTTCCACTTGGGCTGCTTTGTGGCGCCCTCACGCCCCGCAGTGGCGGCTGAGCGCGGACCCAAGGGACTCGCCCGGTCAGGCCCGCGGCGAGGACGCTGCGTCCGGATTCCGGTGCGTTGGGCCCTGAGCCCCCCCCCCTCCCGGAGCGCAGGCGCGAACCCAGCAATTTCGGAGGCCGGGAACCCGAAAGCCCGCGCTGCGGCCAAAGGAGCTGCGGGCCCGGGGGTCGCCGAGGAGGTGGAGCGTTGGCAGCCGACGGCTGGGGCGCAGCCCTCGGCCGCTTTAGAGCTTCCGCTCCTTGCCAGTATCCCTCGGCCCCAGAGCCAAACCCCTCCCCCTGTCCCAAGTGTCCTCCAGAGTCTGGCGCGGCCTCGAGGTCACCTGGATGCTAGATCCGGGTTCCGGGCCCCAGCTCTCACGTCTCCTCCAGGTCGGGCGGGCCTGGGCTGGGTCGGCTCGCCCTCCCCCTACGATGCCCCCTCTTTCCCCGCCCCGAGAAGCGGCCGTTGCCGAAACGGTCTCGGCTTCTGGCCAAGCATCTCCCACCTGGACATTTGCCTAGCGACGGCCACGGCAGTCCTCTACACCGCGAGCAAGAAACTTTCATCTCTCCTCTCTTCCCCTCTCCTCTCTTTTCCTCTCCTCCCTCTCTCCTTTCTTTTTCTTCTCTTAATCCCGGGATTTTATGGGTAGAGCATTTAAAAAATTCGCCGGCAATGTGGGATTAGATAAATGCTCTCATTAGGGGCGGGGGGTGGGATCGTGCTACTTGATACCTCCCAACTTCTCCGAGACCGTGGCAGCATCTGTACCCGTGAGCGCCGGGCTCCAGCGTGGCGGGCCCTGGGGACCGCCAGAGCACATTCCAGCGCGCACAGCCGCCCCACCTCTCCGCGTCGGGTCTCGGCCCGGCGCTGCAGCTGCAGGCGAAACAGAGTCGGAGGAAGCAGGAGCCCCAGACGTAGCGGGCTCGGAACAGAGCACGCACCTCAGCCTTGGGGAGCTAACCCGGGCACACGGCGTGCAGGCCCGGGCTGGGGTAGCGCTGCGCTGGGGACGCAGATGCTTGCCAAGGCGCGCCCCAGGATGCCCGCATTCACTTCCCCCCCAAACTTGTGCGCTCCAGCCCGCGCCTTTTCCCAGAACTGGAGGAGGGGGTGTATTTCGTTTCTTTCTTTAAACCTCTGCACCATCCAGGTGGGGGGTGGGTTCCGAGCCGCGGGCCTCGCCGGCTATACACCCCGCCGGGGCCTGCGCGAACCTAAGGTGTATCCCCGCCCGGGTCAGCGCTGCGCTCTGCGCAGTTTCTTTTCCTTGTTAAGCTTTTCTTTCTCGTGTTTTCTTCCTTTTCTTTCGTTTCTTTTATTGTTTTCTCTGTGTGTCTTTCTCTCCCTTTTATGAATGGGCCGCGGTGTCTTTGTTCTGGAGAGAAGCGCCCGTGTCGCTGACTTTTGTGAACCAGAGAAGGATCTTGTAAAACCTCCTTTTCTCCTTCACACTCCCCGCTCCCACCCCTCCTCCTTGGCCCCTTTGATTAGATGTTCCCTCATCGTACAAAAAAAATGTAATTTCGTTGGTCTGGCGGCCACTTTCTTTGAACATTAGCTCGCTTTCAGCTCCAACTTCAATTAGAAGGAGTTGATTTTGAGAGATCAACAAAAGAACCGACCAAAGCCTTATTAAAGATCCTAAGAAGATCTCCCGAGTCCTTTGAGAAGCAGTTAAGGAAACAGTGTGCCCTCCATCATATTCTGTTACCGTATTTTATTCGGACTCCAAAGAAAAGTGTCGCTTGGGGGAGGGGGAAGCACTTTGATGAGCGGCGGCCACGGCCCCTTTTCACTCAGCGGGCTCCCCCTTCCCTGTGTTCTCGCCCCGCGCCCGGGCCGTTGTGTTTCCCGACCCCGCAGCCCAGGCAGCGCCGGCGCTCCCCACCACGATCCGCCCAGCAGCTCCTTGACTCGCCCTCACCGCACACCTACTCCAGTCCAAACTTTTCACTCCTCCCGTAGGGGTGGAGGGGAACAGAGATTAAGAAAATGGGGTAGGAATTCCTCGAAAGGCAGTGAAGTCGTGCCTAATATTAAGGAGGAGGTGCCATTTAAAACAACTGCCTTGCTTAGTATTGGTCAGAAAACACGTTTTTTTTTGCGGGGGGGGGTTGGTTTGCGCTTTGCCAAGTCCACTCAGGTCGACGTGTTTGAGAAGTTTGTTCGACTGGGAAATGGGCTTCGCCAGTACGAACTATACGGGGAAATCGCCTCAGGGAGGCTCCTTCTGTGGCGGGAGGGACAGAAAGTGAAGGCGGGGGTCTGTGGCCACATTTTCCACCGGACTGTCATTGGTAGAAGGGGACTGGGAAGGAGACAGAGACAGTACGAAAGAGAAAGTTTCCTATCGAAATCTTTCGGTTCAGAATTAAAGTGTGCGAGGGAGAGGGGACGCTGGGCTGCAACATTGCAGAAGAAGAGTTTAAGATTTGCAAACACCCTTCGTGGGGGTTGGGAACCCCTGGAGACGCCGAGGAGCAGGTAAGTGGCGGGGCCGCGCCCTGCGGGTGCTGTTCCCCAACGCGGGAGTACTGAGGCGCTGAGGCGGGATCTGCGCACCCGGAGCTCGGCAGAATAGCCTGTGCCGGCACGAGCCGCCCGCGGCATCCGTCTGCAGGTGGCGGCACGGTGGAAGACGCTGGGGACCGCGGCGCCGCGCGAGGGGCTGAGGGCCCGCTCTCCTCCAGCCCGCGGCGCCTAAGTCCTCGCGCCCACAACTCCGCCGCCAAGCCCGGTGGCGCTCGGGGAAGCGAGAGAACCGGTTCTCCACCTCGCCTTCTCTCTGCCACTCCCTCCAGGGCGCTGAAAGGGCGAGAGAAGGGCGGGGGCCCCAGGGCGGGCTAGGGACCCGCGTCCCCCTCCGCAGCCAGGGCTCGGGCGCAGCGCAAGCCTGCATCGCCCAGCTCTGCGCCGCGTTTGCCTGCCAAGCCCTGGAGTTAGCGCGCGACCCGGGCGGGGCGGGGCGGCTGGCGGGCTGCGCGGGCGGGGTGCAGGGGGAGGGGGAGGGCGGGGGCGCGCAGAGGTAACCCCAGGCTCGGGCTGCCATTGCCCCGCTCCCTGTCACTCAGCCCGCGCGGGGCCGGGGATTGGCAGCCTATCCCCGTTACGCACTCACCTCGCGTTCACATACCCAGGGAGGGCAGTAGAAAGGTGATCAATCTTCATCAGGCTACATTTCCAATCACCTAAACAACTGAGCAAGACAAGCTACTCCGACAAGGTAAATCGCTTGATTTATTTAGTTTGCAAAGTGCCTCTGCAGGACTTCCCCAGCCCCCACCGCCTCCACGTTGTGCGGAGAGTGCAGCGGCCACCGCGAGCCGCCCCCCAACTCAGCTCCTCTCACTCCTACCTTTCCCCTGGGGCCCCTCGGCGCGGTCCGGGGCGAGGTGGTGTCTCGGGAGCCTGTAGGGCTTCGCAAACAAAGTGTCTGCAATAAAGTGAAACCTGGAGGGACACGCACAAAGCCAGTGGAAAGGAAGGAGAAAGGAGGAGGGAAGTTGGGGAAAGAAAGAAATCTGGGGGTCGTAGACAACCGCCAGCCCGGCGGGTAAGTCCTGTGCCGCTCGGTTTTGCAGGTTGGCTGCCCGACGGGTCGGTGAGGGTGCGAGGTAGATGGTGAGCAGCCGCGGCAGCTGAGGGCAGGTAAGGAGAAAGACACGGGGCCGCTGGGGTTCTGGCAGCGCGCGGAGTGCTCTCACCTCTCTCCTCAGATTAGTCCCCTCTCCTCGGGTCCCGGCAGGTGGGCGGGGCCGGGGAGCGGCCGGGCGCCCCTCCTGGTGCGCGGCGGACCCCGGAGCTCCATTGCGGCCCTGCGCCCCCGCCTCCTCCGAAGTAACCGAGCTGAAGTACTAAGTTTGAAGAAAGTCTTTGAAACTCATGTTGCAGCCTAGCAGAATCGCCTCGGCTGTTCCCCTTTCCTGCAAATTGGGTTCCCCAGCCCAGGCCATGGGTCCCGAAGGGTAGGAACGGGACGCTTTTTTAGCTCTAACTTCTCTCCCTGAACTCCCTAGCCCTCGCGGCTCCAGGCCTGCGCTGAGTTCCCACGAAGCGGGATGAAGCGGCAGGTCTCCTGGGACTCCAGTCCACTCCCATAGCACCAGCTCCTTACTCCTGAGAGTAGTGCCTCGGGTTCGGGGCAACGGGGGGAACCAGGCTGACCTTCCAGTCCAGGTCAGCGCGAGCGACGCCGCGGAGGCCTAGTTCTCTGGTCGCCATAGGGTGCCGGGGCCGGGAGTTCAGCTGGTAGGGGAGAAAGGGAGCGCACGGGACCTGCTGCCCCCAAGCCTTCCAAACATGCGAGAGCCCTTGGGGAACTGGTCGGGTCACCTCTCAGCCCCTCGCCTGGACCCTATTGTCCGCCACCAGGACCGCAGAAAGAAGAACCGGCTTGAGTTGGGGCAGACAGGCCTGAGGCCCGGGATGGGCACCTTTAACCTGGGGCGGCGTCTTAGAACCTCATCGCTACAGTGGCCCCTTCTGCGTCTTCTGACCGCTTCTGCGGCACCTGGGCCCGTAACTGAGGTTGGAGAGTAGTGAAATTGCGGGTGAGCAATCTCCACGACTGAGCACAGAGAGGCCAACTGGAGAGGTGGCTGTGGGCTCTGGGGTCCGCACCAGCCTTTGAGACCTTTGGAGGAACGTATTCTCCTAAGTGGGCCATGCTTCCCGGAGAGGTAATCCCTGCCTTTTCGTCTCGATTTCAAAAAGATTTCAAACAAAACCAAACAACCCCTCATCCTTTGGGCAGTCTGCCGCCCAGGGCGCCCAGTGAACGTTTCCTGGTGCATATGGGGCCGGCTCTCACCGCACTAGAATTTGCTTAGACTTGGGACCTTGCACACTCCGCAGTTCAGATTCTGACCTCCCCAGCGTGGCCCTGCTTTTCACCTCTCCTCGCCCCTAACGATACCCTACGAGTATATTTGGCCCATTCTAACCTCGAAAAAGAAGTAGTGGAGATCCAGAAAAGTTTGCTTCTCAAAGAAGTCTTGGTCTTTGGTCTAAGGCCTTGTAGAGCCGAGTTGACTGCCCTGTGTAGCTCGTAGCCTGTGTCCCCTCCCCCTGCCGAGGCTTCCTGCCTCTGACAAGACCAGGAAGCCGAGATGGTTGCGAATGACTGTTTCCTTGTGTCTCTTGTCTCCATAGGCCGAGTTTACATACGAAACAGCTTGAAGGACTGAGCGGTGGGAGCCCCGCACTGCGCCAGGCCCCCTGGATCCGTCGGGGCGCCTCCACACGGCTGTTAGCATGATGTCTTACCTCAAACAACCCCCATATGGCATGAACGGGCTGGGCCTGGCGGGGCCCGCCATGGACCTCCTGCATCCCTCCGTGGGCTATCCTGGTGAGCATCAGCCCCTTGGGGACAACCAACCTCTTGGGTTTGAGCACACACTTTGTGGCTTTGCAGGCCCAGGGAGCTGGTTGCCTTGACTGTTTATGATGTTGGGCACAGGGCGGGAAGGTGAGGTGGGCGAGGGTGGTGGAAGTGGACAACGTGCACCCTCACTTGTCTCCTATTGTGACCCCACCACCCAAATAGGGATTCGTTTTCCATAGGTGCCTTTATTTTGGTGTGTGCATGTGTGACTATCTTCCTTTCCCCCCAACATTGAACGAGGAATCTAGACACTCACCATGCCCTGGCAAAAAGAGGCGAGCTTCCCTGATGCCAAGCGACTGACTGAGCTGAGGAAGGGGGTTCTCCCTCCCCTTAGTTGTCCTCAAGACCAGTTGTATGCACTAGTTTTTGCAGTGTTGTTGTGGATGGCTTGAGAGGGATTCTGACTTTTTTTCCTAGCTCCCACTTTTTCTGTCCCTCCCATTTATTCCCTCAGAAAGAAAAGTGTTTTCCAGGTGGTGTGTCTGTGCATCCCTTTCCCACTCTCCAGCCAGGGTGTGTGTGTGTGAGTGTGTGAAAGAAGGGAGACTGCATACTTTTCCTTTCTTAACCTCCCAGAGTCAGGGAAGGGGGTAAGCCCGGGAGTCTTGATACTGGTTCGAAGTGACACACATGGACTTTCTACCACCTGTGGCCTCTCAGGCTCGGCCTCTGGGGGAGTTTCTTTTGCTCAGAGCTTGGCTTTCTTTTTGCAATGGCTTCTCTCAGGCCTGCAAGGGGCCTGTCCGCGCGTCCTCTGGCGCGGGTCCTCGTGGTCACAGCTGACTCGAGGCGCTCCCGCGTGTCCCCTCAGCCACTCCGCGGAAGCAGAGGCGGGAGCGCACCACCTTCACGCGCTCGCAGCTGGACGTGCTCGAGGCGCTGTTTGCCAAGACTCGCTACCCTGACATTTTCATGCGCGAGGAGGTGGCGCTCAAGATCAACCTGCCGGAGTCCAGAGTCCAGGTGCGCGCACCGGACGCTCCAGGGTCAGGGTAGGGGCAATGGGGCTGGTAGTAGACGGCTTGGGCGTGGGGTTGGTCAGGTTTGGGGGCGGGCTTACAGACGGTGCAACCCCTCCCAGACACCCTCCACCACCCCCCAGCTGATCTGGGCCTGGGCCTGGAAGATGAAGCAAAGTTAAAAGAACTAGCTTAGAGCCTGGGTTTGGCCCTTGGCCCCGGGGCGTCTTAGGTATCAAAGTCCTTTTTAGGATGGTGGGGCGGGGGGCGGGGGAGAACAGACGAGGCTCTCCCTAAGGTAAATAGCTCTGGGGGTCCAAACATTGCCTCTGTTTCTTGGGCCGCCCCAGGACTTGGCAGTTTCCTTCCGGGTCCTGAATTCTGCCTCAGCCCTTGCCTTGCATCCTGGGGATCCTAGAAATGGAAGAGTGGAGCTTGGCTGGAGCCTCGCGCCCTGTCTGGGAGTGCGTTCCGCGGGTAGCGCCAGTTTGATTAGACGCTTCCTTTGCTCCGAGAAGATGCTGAACGCAAAAACGGGCTCTCGGCTTTGCTGTTTCTGTTTTTGCGATGAAAGAGCTCCGAAAATACTGTTTGGATTATAACTTAGAACTCTCTGCAAGGGCCTTTTATCTTGACTTCTTTCCCTGGAGTTTCGAAAAAGAACCAGGAATGCAATGCCAAGTACCGGGGCCTTCCAAGATGAGTGAGAACTTCATGATTGACTGTACTATTTGGTTCCCTCCTCGGAGCCAAGAAGCCCAGAGAAACTCTACCCAGGCTTCCTTCCCTAGTCTCCGGAGTACTGCCTCTGTTTAGCTTCCCGACTTTGCTCCAGCTCCCACCCCAACTCTCGCCTGCCCAGCACCGGGCATCCAGGGGCAGACTGGCTCCGACCTCAAACTTGGTGACTGTCCCGTACTTCGCGGCCTGCTCTGTGCCTCTCCACTGTTTCCTGAGCTCTAGGCATAGAAGACAGGATCTCCAAACATAGCACGGGCTGTTGGGGAGCAGCTAACAGCAGCAATTTAGAGATGGTTGAACTTGGGGCTGGACAAAAGCATATGTTCCACCCTAGGGCAGAGTCGCTTTAGGGGTGGGGATGGGGGCACATCCCTATTTGGCCTGAGGAGGGTCGTTGAGCATCAGGATGGGGGAGGGTGGAGAAGCTGGGAATGCTGGGCTGGGTCTGGGTCTGGCAGGGCTAGTGATGGGGAGGGGCGGAGGCGAGATTCTAGGCGGGGTGGTGGGCCCGAGGGGCGGAGGAGTAGCAAAGTCTACTAGACTACTGACAAGCTCTCCCCCACCCGGGCTGCCTCAGGTCTGGTTCAAGAACCGTCGTGCCAAATGTCGCCAGCAGCAGCAGAGCGGGAGCGGGACCAAGAGTCGCCCAGCCAAAAAGAAGTCGTCCCCGGTGCGGGAGAGCTCGGGTTCGGAAAGCAGCGGCCAGTTCACACCGCCCGCTGTGTCCAGCTCCGCCTCGTCCTCTAGCTCGGCTTCTAGTGCTTCAGCCAACCCAGCGGCTGCAGCTGCTGCAGGCCTGGGTGGGAATCCGGCAGTGGCGGTGCCGTCGTCGTTGAGTACGCCCGCTGCCTCATCCATCTGGAGTCCTGCGTCCATCTCCCCCAGCTCAGCTCCCGCGTCTGTGTCGGTGCCTGAGCCACTGGCCGCGCCTAGTAACGCATCGTGTATGCAGCGCTCGGTGGCCGCAGGCCCGGCCTCGGCCGCAGCCTCTTACCCCATGTCCTACGGCCAGGGCGGCAGCTACGGCCAGGGCTACCCCACGCCCTCCTCTTCCTACTTTGGCGGAGTGGACTGCAGCTCCTATCTAGCGCCCATGCACTCGCACCACCACCCACACCAGCTCAGCCCGATGGCACCCTCCTCCATGGCGGGCCACCATCACCACCATCCCCACGCGCACCACCCACTGAGCCAGTCCTCAGGCCACCACCACCACCACCACCATCACCACCACCAGGGCTACGGCAGCTCGGGGCTCGCCTTCAACTCTGCCGACTGCTTGGATTACAAGGAGCCTGGCGCCGCCGCTGCTTCCTCGGCTTGGAAACTCAACTTCAACTCGCCCGACTGTCTGGACTATAAAGACCAAGCCTCATGGCGGTTCCAGGTATTGTGAGCCCAGGAGAGGGAGAGGAAAAGAAATGAAACTACCTACGCCCTCCTTGGTTCCCGTCCTGTTGCTGCTGCACCGCCCGCCTTTGCCTCAGCTTCTGTAGACATGATTTTCATGCCCCCAAACGATGCCCGTTGCCTGCACTGCCGCTCTCATCTTTGTGCCATTTGCTTGGGGCGGGGGGGGGTGGGGTGCAAACCCGCCCACCCCTTGGATGAGCGGACTGGTGCTTTGGCCTGTCCCACAAGTTCTATACGGGAGAGCTGCGCCTCTCCCTCTCAGCCCCTGACGAACTTCTAAGTCACCCCTTCCCAGTCATTCTGGACAGTTAGTATGCACTTGCAGCCTTCGGAGTTCTTCGCTCTGACTAGCCGTTTGAGCCCTACTTTTATTTATTCTTTCTGGACTCTGGAGTCACTAACTGGCATGTGTCTGGCCACTGGAGTGCACCCACACTGCTCCCAACCCCCCACCAAGTGTTCCTCCCGTGCGGGCTGCCGTCCCTTCCTCTGCCCCCGGCCCCGCTTCCCGCCTGCAGGCCAGAGCTTCCCGGCTTCTCCTCCTTCCCAGCAGGGCGCGCTGGGGCCGGGCCACAGGGAGGGGCGACCCCCAGCTTCTCACGCTCAGCCCCGCCCCGCGTAGAACTGGCTCAAGCTTCTGCCTGTGTGGGAATGCTGTACATAGTGGGGTCCGTCCCAGCGACCACTTACACTTTTTAGTTGCTGTTGGTTGAATGGAGCATATTCGTTTTAGCGCCCAGGAAATAGAATTTTAAGATATATACATATATATACACACACACATATATATATATATAAAACAAAAACAAAAGTATATCCCTCTGTCCCCCTGCGTCTCTTCCTGAAACGATGGCGCTTTTAATTTTTCAGTTGTTGCAAAGCTGCCCTGCCCTCACACTTGTTTCCTATGTGTATTTATTAAAGAGAACCGTTTGGTTCCAGGAAGCCGGGCGCAGAGGACCGGAGGATCTGGGAGTGTGAAGGAAGCAGCCCGGTCAGGCTGCAGGGAAGGGAGCTCAGGCTGGGCTGGGGCGCAGGCAGGGCTGAGCCCACCAGGTCTAAGCACAGGGTCGCAGTTCCGGTTTAGAGACCAAAAACGAAAGAAAAAAAATAAAAATGCAGCATTATGGGAAAACAAACCCAGGCCCCAAACCCCAGTTCCCATTCCCGTCAGCTTCTCTTTAAGCAACCCCCGCCCCGTTTTGTCTAGTGAGTTCTTAGTGCACCTTCATTCTCTTAAATCTGCGGAGAGCCCGCGCCTGTGTATCAGTTTTGGCTTTGGCCATTTCGTCCAGTAGGTGGGAAAGTAATCCGTAAATTTAATTTGTCCGATGTGAAGATCACAAATTACTTGTTGAAATGTAAGGCAGCCCCCTCCCTCCCTTTATCTACATTATTTCCCCGAAAATAAATGCAGATTAATGAACAGCTTGTCAGTGTGGCTCTTCTGATTCCTGCGCCCGGTCCCGGTCTGGTGAGGGGCAGGGCTAAAAGGAGGGACACTCCCGTGTTAATAACCCGCGTGTTAATGATCTCTGTGAAGCTGGAGACCAAAGGATAGGGCGAAAGACGTGGCAAGAGTAGTCCCCAGACACGTCCTCTCAGGGAGTGTCCTCCCGTCACAGTCGGTCCGGCCTCTTCCCCTAGGCGGTTTGACCCCGCACCCCCTCTTGCCATCTCGGGCAAAGACAGGTGTCAGGACTCAATTCCCCAAGCAATTCCTTTCTCTTTAGAGGCTGGAGCAGGAGCCTGGCACTGATTTCTTCACCCTAATTGCCTGCACCAGAAAGGAGAGGGGGAGGGGAAGAGGGTCGGGAGGCGGGAAAGGATAGCTCTGTAATGCTCTCAGAGCTGAGCCAAAAAGGAAAAGAAAAAAAAAAAAAATCCAAGTCCTGCATGTTGGCAGCCGACAACCTTCCTTTCTGCTGAGCTGCGTGCCCCGGTGGCTTCGCGAAGGCTGGGGGATCCCATCATTCCTTCCACGTGCTATGTCCTTGTAAAAAGCCTCAGTCCCTTTCCAGAATTAGCCAAATTATCTTTGTTCGTATTGTGAAGTTTAAAACGCAAACACAAATCTAGAAAGTCGACAATGACGCTTATCACTTTGGCTTGAAGCAGGGAGTCGGAAAGGACGGTTCCACCTTCCCCTGAGGGAAGACAGAGATGGGGTGGAGATGGGGTGGGATGACCTCCGCCCCACGCACACACAACCCAGAGCTCGGAGCTCTCAAGACTCTGGCCTGAAACCTCCTGGGTGTGAGAAGCTGCTCAACTTTTCCACCGGCGGGAAAGGAAATAAGGAAAAAACGAAAAGTTCCCTGCGAAGTTACCAACACACCCTGTTCGTTTTATTCCGTGTGAGACCTGAAAACACAACGTCAGGTCGGGTTTGGAGAGCGACCCCTCCCCCAGGTCCCGCACGGAGCGCGGGCTCCAGGCTGCGAGCCCCTGCTGGAGAGGAGCCTTCTCGCCGCGTGCTCTCTGCAGACTCCCGAGGCCCGGCGGGGACGCCGCGTGCGTTCCCACTCTGACAGGCCCGTCAGCCCCGACTCCGCAAAGGCCCGCTGGGGGGCGCAGCCGCGGCCCCGCGGAGCCGGGCCCCGCGGCGCCTCCCGATGAGGGAGACCCAGAGCCCAGGGCCCGGCCGCTCCCGCGCGGGCTCCTCCTTAAATGCCGGGCCCAGACCGGCTTGCGTGACGCGCCGCGGCTCCTCGGGTGCGCGGTCAACTCGTGCAGGTGAGGCTGGGCCGGCGGCCGGGCAATGAAGCGTCCCGCTCTCTCCGCACCGGCCCGGGCCTCCCTGGTGTCTGCTCAGCCGACCCTGCCTGAGCCACCGCCGGGCTGACGCAGCAGCTGCCAGGGCCGTTCGAGGCCCAGGTGCTAGGCTGCCCCCTCCCGCAGCGGGAGGTGCGTTCTGGGCGGCCCACCGGTACTCCTGGCGGCTCGGTGGACCGAAACCAGGAGACCCGGCTTTGCACCTGCTCGGACAACTGTGTGGCCCCTGGAGCAAGGTACCCAAACAAACCCCTGGGCCTCGGTTTTGTCGCATTCGTTATTTGGCCCCATTGGTCTTGGGACGGTCCACAACCTAACGCTTTGGGACGAAGAAGCGGGCAAGTAGGTCAGACGTGTCAGGCGGCCCGGCCACTCCCCAGTGTCTAGAAGCTTCGGCGTCTGCTTGCCTAGGCAGACAGGGACCAGCGGCCAGGCACAAGGAGGCCTGGCGGGAGTTCCCGCTCGGGGGACGAGGCTTCGAGGAGAGGCACGTGCTTCTTCCAACGCCTTCCACCGTGTGCCGAGGCCCCGCAGCGCCGAGTGTAACCAGAACCTGGTTGATGCACCTCCGGCCGCAAGGACGCGGGAACTGGAGGGATCGGGGTAGAAGCGTGGCCCTGGCGGGGGAGGCCGGAGGCAGCCAAGCGGGCAAGGCCAGGGCGGCAGCTCTGGCTGGGAGTCGCCGGGCGGAGGCGGAGGCTGTGGCTGCGGCTGCGGCTGCGGCAGCGCAGAAGGTCCCTCCCAGCTCGGCCACCTGTTAGCCCTCAGGTTCGGGGAGAAACGTCCTCAGTCCGTTCCCCTCGTTCCGAGGGAGGTTTGTTCAGTTTGGGTTTTAGTATTCCTGACACAGCTGAAGCAGTTAGAGTGGAGGCAGCTCAAGGAAATTTAGCAACTTCAGAACATTTAGCAACTTTTATATGCCAACAGTTGTCTTTCTTTGAGTGCCTAACGAAATCTTCCTGTTTTCTAAACTCACGGCTTGTATTCTCCTTTCGTACTCTAGGGGCAAAAAAGTATGCCCTTAAGTGAACACGAGTGAGGTGCTTGAGGGGAAAAGGATAGGTCATATTTCTGAGTTTTTGAATTAAAAAAAGTCCTAAAGCCATCTCCAGAGCTCCAAACTAATTTGCTGAAGCTCTGGAAAGAGTGAGTGAAGTTAGTTTGTTGTAGAGCTTTTCAGTACTCATTCATGGTAGCTAATGAGATTTCGCTAAATTTGAGTGTTTTTTTTTTTAAGGAAAACATCCTTACACCTGAGAGAAAAAACAGGTGAAAAGACTGAATGCCAGCAAATTCATGCCTACTACATTACAGAGACAAAAAAACTGAGTGGTTTCATTTCTTGTGTCAAAATTGCTAGTTTTTCATGCATTTTGTTCAAAATACTCTCACAGCAAAATTGAGAATTTTTTCAATTGTGAAAATAAATGACAAATTCACTACTCTGACAGAATTAATTGTTATTGATGTCATTAAGCACTGATAGAGACTAAAAATTTATAGATAAAAATAAAATATATCTGATATATTAAATATAGTTAATATATACATTATTGGTAAAGAAAATCTGTATTACTATTCAAGACCAAAAAAAAAAATCACTTGGCTTCTGTCGCAGAGTTGATTTAAGAAAAGCAACAAGATAGCTTTGTAAAATTCCTTAATTGAAACTGAACAACCTCTCAAGAAGTCATTTTACATTTTCCACACTTTTCTCTCCCTTCCTCTATACATTTTAGTGTCTGCAATGATAGTGAACAGCTCTTAAGTTTAACTAAGGAATACTTATATTCAACAATATCATACTTAAAGTAAAAACCACTAACTAGAAAACGAATGCTGCAGAATTATGTATTGCTTATTTGACAAGAGAACTGCTCCATTGTTTTTAAGAAAGAGTAGTTTAATTAAATGTGTGGGTGTCTAGAATATACTTTTTGAAAAGGAGAAGCTTGGGGGGGCTCTGTTTAGTATATGGTTCCTGAAAAATCAATTATGCCTCTTAATCATCCTGTTAATATCTACTGATATCTGAAAAAAATACTTTGTGGGGGGGAAAGGACATGCCATTTTGACAAAATGATCTTTAATCATGCTTTTGAAATAAGTTAAATTTTACTTAGATACAGTCTTTCAAAAGTTTTTAAAAATAAAAACTTCCAGAAAACTTCCAGTAATTTAGGTGAAATGGCAGTTATATAATATCGCCAAAGTTGAAACTGCTTTTAAGTTTATCCATTCTTTTCCTAGGAAAAAATAGAGCAAGGAAGTGTACAGTGTGCTCATAACTAAAATGCATATCCCTCCAATTATGAAATTATACATTCATGTTTGTAGGTTTATTACTTCAAAGAAAGGATATGCTTAAAATATTTGAGTTCTTTCTGATCAACTAGGACCTAGGCTTGATTTAATTAATGACAATCCGTCAAAATTTAAACACTGAAAATCTATTGTGTTTCTAAAAATTGTGCCTCTGTCCCCTTTAGGTAATTTACTTGTGGCTAATATAATCAAAGACACAAAATTCCACTCCATTCCAAAGGTCATAAATATTTTGTTTTTCAAAGGTTATTCTTTATTGAACAGCTTACAAAAACTATTTTAGAAAATTTTTAAGTGGATTATAAAGTTAGTATTTAAAAAACTTGAGACAATTTTTTTATAGGATCGGAGTATAAATGAACTACTAATTTGTTAAAATTAGGGGTAATTTTGTCAAATTTGGGGTAAAATTCATTTAAATGTAGGAATACATGGTCTCTGATTCAACAACTTGGTGTCTAAAGAGCTCATGAAATATATTTAGGGCACAAATATTCTTACGCATATTCAGAGCTGTAAATGCTTATAAAACATACCATCTTCTGTCATAGACATTTAAATAAAGGAACATACTATCTTTTAAGATTTCATTAAAAATTTTGTTGTGAAATAATATATACAAAAGAAAGCATAAAACAAATATATACACTTTAAAGAAAAAGGAAAATTACTAGAAACAAACAAAAAGTTCTTAGATACTTGGAAAACAAAATTTGGAGTTGGTTACAATATCTGTGTTTAAATTTGATGTTATATAAATTATGTCTATGTTTTAGGGATTTTCATAAATCCTTCAGAGCAGTGGCTGATACAGGGACACCTTTTTAAGGCAGAAAAGTAATTAAAATAATAGGATATAAAAGTTCATAGGCCTTTGAAAATCCATAGAATTTCTTTTTTGGTGGAAGTATTGTGTTTTATGTTTATTTATATTTTTAATGAATGGGCACCAAAAGAGTGTCTTCTTGTTTCCCAAGCATGGATATTTGACCTCATCCAAAGCTATATAGTTTCAGCTCTTGATTTTATTACTGATGACTCTCAAATCCATATTACTAGGTCAGACCCCTCTGTTGGACTTCACGGACATACACATTCATTGAAAACAGGCTGTTGAAATTCGGCTCTTAGGAAGTTAATGATATGCTTTAAAGTGATGGAGGAAGAAAGGGAATGGATAAAGTATAGATGAAACAAGATTAGTCATGAATTAATTGTTGAAGCTGAATGAGGATGCATATAACTTCATTATAGTGTACTTTTATATAATTGTTTTGCAATAAAATATTAGTTTGCAGAAAGTTTTCACAGTGCATTGAGGGGGAATTGAGCTTCTCATGCTTTGGAGCTTGTATGATATTATTCGCATATATTCTTTTCTTTATCTGTTCTCAAGTCTTGTGAGGTTGGTTTGTGTGAGTCTCAGAGTGGTTTGGTTATTTACACAAAGTTTACATGGTTGGTAGGTGGCAGAGCTTGGTACTCAGTCTTTTAAAAATTCTTTTGTTAGCATTTACTTTATGATGAATTTACTCTCAGGCCTTAAGTTTTTGTCCCCTTTCTTCTGGGATATCCTTTTCTTCTGTGCAACTTCATATTCTGGTTTAGGAACAATCTTTCTTTTTTTTCCCCTCAGGTAGGATCCTCTCAGTGTGTCAGGCAGAGCTCATGGTATGGGTTAATGCACCCATGAGCTCTCTGAGTTCTGCACCACATCCTGGGAGCTTTGTTCACCTGGATATGCTCAATGACCAGATAATGTACATCTAAACCCTTAACCTCAGCACTACTCTGTGCATTTTTAAGCACGTGCAGCAAAAATTCAGCACTCTTTTTGGGCCACCAACCCTGTGTACAGCCCTGTTTGGCCTGGGCACACCTGCCAACTCCACCATTGTAATGACAGAATGGCACACATTGTTTCTGTAAAGTGACATCCTTCAGATATGCATACCCTTGATGGCCTGGGCAAGTTTCATTAGTGTTCTAAAGTGAGCATGAAGATTTGAGCCTCTTGATTTTCAAGATTTTGTGCCATTTTCTGGATCAAGTGAATAATGAACCATTTACAGAGGTTACCTCAGGCCACTTATGGGAGGAGCTGGTACTCAGTCTTCAAATTCAAAGCTCTTTCGGCTATAAGAGCTACCTAACATATATTCAAACACATTAATTTAAAAAAAATACATCAAATCACTTGAGAATCAGGTTACCAGATAGACTTCAATAAAACATGCTTTATCTAAGTCCAAGTTGTAAAATTTGAGTAATGGTAACTGAAAATTATTTCCTGGTACATTACTACCTTTATGTTTCTGGACATGATTTCAGTCTCATTTTTATTAGTGTTCTGAAAAATATTAATTGAGTATTCAATGAGAAGACTAGTTCAATACAGGGTCTTTTTATCTCCTCTTTTAATGTCTTATTAATTTTAGTTCCTTACTAATTTTTAATTTCTAAGTAATTTTAAAATTCCTTACTGGTTGGTTCATTTTTATGAGTGGTATTTTTTGTTCTTGGCTGAGCCTTTTTTGCTCCTTAGAATATTGCTTTGCTACATTTAGGAGTGCTAATCCAGGGAAAGTTGCATAAACCAGATATGGAGTTGAGATTAGATTAGTATCTCTGTATATGAGGCTTAATTTATTTGTAAATAGATATTTAAAATCTTACTGATCCTACCAAATCCTTATCTTTTTAGGGTATATTTTATCTTTCAGAGATCACATCACTGTATAGATTTAGAATTCCTTTATTAAAAAGCAAAAAGTAGAATTCTTGTTTAAATTGTATATTTCTTTAGTTTTTAAGAGCACTCTATCTCATGCTTTTATTTCTGGTACTGACTTCTTAAGACTTGCTCTTACCTGGCGTAAAAAAAATAAAGGTTGTCTGTTGCTGTTTAATGTTTGGAGAAGAAAATATCTAGCTTATATTTTCTCCCTGTCTCTCCTCAATAGAGGCATAAACTTTATCACACACTCAGATCTGCATCTGATAATTCCTGCATGCCTTTTTATTATTTGTACATTTTGGAACTGAGATCACCTCCTCTTCTACGATTGTATTCCAGTCTGTAAAATAACTAAACCTTTTATCCCGAGAGAGATTATAAGTCAGTGGGGGTCCTAGTGCTGAGAGGAGCCTAAGAAATAGGACTAAGGTTTCCTATACAGCAGGTCCTCGAATACTGTCATTTTATTTAAAGTCATTTTGTTATAACATTGATGAGATGATAAGATATTAACTCTTGTTTGTATCAATTAGTCTGTGGTAAAATTGGTTTTGTTCGTTTTATGTTGTTTCTCTTAAAGCCACAGAACATAGAACAAGGATAAGTCAGAACTTCCTGTACACCCAGACCTTGGCACAGTGCCAGACACAGGGTAGGTCTCAACAGTGTTTGTTGAGTGAATGAAAGAGTGAAATCCAGTCATCAGCACTGAAACAGATTTAAGTGTAATTCATCTCAGATCTGTTTTCTTGTGGTATTCAAAGTTTTAAATGGATTCAATAGCCTGTTTTCTTTTTAAACGATTTTATTTATTTATTTATTTTTAGAGAGGGAATGGAGGGAGAAAGAGAGAGAGAGGGAAACATCAATGTGCGGTTGCTGGGGGCCGTAGCCTGCAACCAAGGCATGTACCCTGACTGGGAATCGAACCTGCAATGCTTTGGTTCGCAGCCCACACTCAATCCACTGAGCTACGCCAGCCAGGACATTAGCCTGTTTTCTTAATCTCTTTTAATCACCCTTAGAATCAAAACCTATTTGGATACTTCTCACTGCTATACCTCTTGTTAAATGTAAATAAATTTTTCAAAACTTCACTCATTAAAATTTTAAGTATCAAATATATTTATGAGTTCATAAAATTTATATGTACATTTTATCAAATGATTATCAACTTGACATCATGTAATCACTACTGCTAAGGTCAAGGAATATAACATTATTGGGACCTGAAAATTCCATGAGTATCCTTTGCCTGTTACAATCACTGCTGTTTCCCAGGGGTAACCACTATCCTTTCTTTATAGTAATTGTTTTCTTGCTTTCCTCTTTTAACTTAACCATGTGTATATGCATATATAAAAACATGCACTTTATATGAATAGAATTACATTGCATTATTTTTATAACTTGTTTTTTCATTTAACATTGTTTATCAGAGTCATTCATGTTATTGTGTATATCTGTAGCTTCATTTTCATCGCTATATGCTGTATAATATTTCATTATGTAAATATATCACATTTATTATTTTGTTTTACTGTTGATAGGCATTTGGGATGTCTCCAGTTTAGGGCAGTTATAATGATGCTGCTCTGAACATCCTTTTATGTGTACCCCAATGTCCATAAAGATACCAGTCTCTTGCAGCGGTGTCCAACCTTTGACATCTCCGGGTCACACTGGAAGAAGAAGAGTTGTCTTGGGCCACACAGTAAATAAATTGTGACATGTAATCACAAAAAATTCTCATAATCTTTTAAGTAAATAAATTTACGATTTTGTGTTGGGCTGCATTCATAGCCATCCTGGGCTGCATGTGTCACAGGTTGGACACCCCTGCAAGTATATGATAGGAGTGAGTTTTTGAGCCACAAGGGACACATATTTTCAACTTGACTAGATACTGTTACAGTGTCTCAAATTGGCAGTGTTAATTTATATTTCCAAACAGTATATGAGAATTTCAGTTGCTCCATATCTTTGTCAAAGCTTAGTGTTGTTACAGTCTTTAAGTTCTGTCAATTTGGGTGTATAGTAACATCTCATTGTGGTTTTAATTTGTATTTTCTTGACTACTGGTAAGATTGGGCCACTACTCTTACATTTGTTGTCTATTTGGATATCTTTTGTGAAGTGCCTGTTCTTAATATTTCCCTCTTTTTTTTTTTGTAGATTGTCTGTCTGTTGCCTTTGATTTGTGAGAGCTCTTTACATATTTTGCATTTTTGTCTTTTGTCAGTTATATATGTTATAGATATTTTTCCCATTTCATGGAACTTTCATTCTTTCTTATGGTGTTTTTTTATTCTTACTGAATGATATGTTTAGAGAGAAAAGGAGAAAGAGAGATGGAGGGAGTGAGGAAGGGAATGAGGAAGGGAGGGAGAAAGGGTGGGAAGGAAGGGGAGAGAGACAAAAATGGAAAGAGAGAAAAAGGGAGAGAGAAACTTCCATCAGTTGACTCCTGTATGTGCCACAACTGGGAATCAAACCTGCAAACTTTTGGTGCACAGGATGATGCTCCAACAAACTGAGCCACCTGGCCAGGGCTCTTATGGTATTTTAAGGAGCTAAATTTATTAATCTTGTCCCTTTTGATTGGTACATTTTGTGTGTCTTGTTGAGGAAATCCTTTCTTACTTCATGATCAAGAAAATGTTTCCCAATATTTTTTATAAAAGATTTCTTTTAAAAGTCTTGCCTTAAATATTTATCCTCTGACTTTTTGTAGTGTGTAGTATTTGGCAATGGTTCCTCTTCGTTCTTGAAACTTCATCTGCTCACATGACTGCAAATGTCATTTTTATGTTGCTAATTCCAAAAACCTCTATTTTTGGTATTGACTATATTCCTTAGCTGAGATCCTTATTTCCAGTTGTCCTCTGTATCTCTTTACTTGAATGCCTTGTAAATATCTGCAAATATCTCAGGTTAAGCTAATTTTTAAAATCTTTATATTTATTTTTTTATTTAGATTAATCATATAAGCCAAAATACATGGTAGAATCTTAGACTTTTATTTTCTTGCTATCTCCAATCAAATAGCCATCGTATCCAAGTGAGTCTCCTTCCTGAAATGTGTCAAATCCATTCATTCCCTTCTCTCCAGTTCCACAATTACAGCTCAGAGTTCTACCTAGTCTGGTACAATAGAGTTCTAATTGGTTTTCCTGCTTTCCTTCTATTCCCCTTCTGTAGTCAGTCATTCACACTGCCACAGAGTTTTCTTTCTAAGACAAATCACCTCCCTTTCCTGCTTTTATGGCATGCATTACAACAAAAAGTTGAAGTTCTTTCACATGGTTTCTACCATTACTCTGTAGGAATTTCATGTTTTAGCCACACCAGGCTACTTTTGTTTTTTAAAGAAGCTGTGTATTTTATCATCTTTCTTCATGTTTTTCCCTCTGCTTGGAATAGTCTTCCTTCTTCCTCTTCCCATGGGGAAAATCCTATTCCTTCCTCCACCATTCGCAGAAAGAATTAATCCTTCCTGCCTCTGGGCTTCCCATAGCACTTTGTTTATACATTTATTGTGGTACTTATGGTATTACTGTGTATTTATTACTTTATGTATCTGTCTCCTATTTGAGGCTATGAGGTTTTTCAAGGCAGAAAATATGTTTTATTAATCTTTTTATTAGAATCTAGCAGTGCCTGGCACAAAGTAGTGTTCAATAAATACTTGAATTAAAGGATTGAGCTAACTTTATATGAGAAAATAGAAATGTATGTACTGACTTAAAAGTTGTGAGATGGGAGAAACGTTGGTGAAAGAGTACAAGGAGCTGTTTTATGTGGGTGGGATTCTAACAGAAAAGACTAGGACGTGCTGCTCTGGTCCAATGCTAACTGCAGGGACAAAAATAATCTTCAAAGAACAAATCAAAATTGACTGGATTCTCTTTATTTTTAAAATGGGACTTACCTTTCAAACAGACTTAGAATACAAAGTTAAATAAAATAAGTTTTTAAAATAAGAAATTCACAATACAGCTGAAGAAATTTGTCTTTTCTCAGAGACCATATTAATGAGCATAGTCTATCTTATTACAAGTTTTATAATACGATGTCTATCTCTCTTTTGACAATGCTAACTTTTACTCTGGAAGGTTCTGGTAAATCAGGTTCCCCTTAGGTTTAGTCAGAACAATAACAGGTTAACAGTTACTGAATTTGTTAATTCTGCAAATTCCCATAAAAAAACAATAGCTCTAATGACTCCAGTCCAAATATTTACTTAAGATTCACACAACACAATTGAATTGTGATTAGACAGTTTTTTATTTGCAGTTCATCTGAAGGAAGCAGGGTTCATGTTCAATAACATTATCTTTCCTCTCTTGTTATGCTAATATAACTGATTCACTGTATGCACAAGACTATTCTAAACACATTCTAAAATATTCTTACTAGAGAAATCTTAAGAACAAATTAATTTTTATTAAATATATATTTATATCTGGAATTTTGATTTCAGTAAATCTTTAAAGAAGCTTGAAAAAGTTTGTCTATGTCTGTAGATAAGTTGTGTTCTGATGATGAGCTTATAGATTTTGAAATAAGTCAGCTCCTAATACTAAAAGCAACTTCCAGATAAACATAGTCAATTGAATATATGTGTTTATTTTCACTATCTCTTGAAAATATACTAAAATAAAATTCAAGAAATAAAGGTTGAAATTCCATAAGGACAAAGAGAACATGAGAGTTGATGTCAACATAATTTTGGGAGCTGGGACATTGGTAGATGAGTGGTGACTAACTTAGTAAAGAAAACTGAACCCTCAGTCTGTGCAGTTGTCTTCCACCTGCCACACCTGCCTAGCAGAGAAAGCAAATATCAGCCAGTGGCTATGCAGAGGCTGATGGCTTCCAGGCAGGTGGCCAGCATGAACTTGGTGGGAATCAAAACTCTGCCTAGGATGATCTGATTGCAATACATGTGTCTAGACTGAGCCTGGGAATAGCTGAACATTCATATCTGAATTATACTACGTAAGTATATATTATGAATGATTACAGGAGTAGGATGATAGTATCTAAGGAAGAACTTCAATGGCTCTGTTAATTCAACAGGTGTATCATAATTCTAGATATTATGCAGTCATATATCTAGAGCTACACTGTTCAGTACAGTAACCACTAGCCACATGTGACTTTTGAACTCTTGAAATTTTAAGAGCAAATTGATTTTTCATTAAATTGTTATCTATTATTTATATCTGGTATTCTGATTCCAATAAATCTTCAAAGCAGCTTGAAAAAGTTTATGTGTGCAGATATTGAGAAATATGGCTAGTCTGAATGGAGAAATAATGTAAGCATAAAATTTACCTAACTTTCAAAGGCTTAGTAAAAAAATGTAAAATATCTCAGTAAGTTTTTATAATAGTTGCTTATTGAAACAACTTTATATACATTACATTAAATATATTATTAAAATTTTCACCTATTTTTTACTTAATGTGAATACTAGGACAATTTTAAATTACAGAGGTGGCTTTTATTATTTTTCTTTTATTCAACTGTGAATAGAGGTATTGATCCTGAGGGGTGGCTGGTTTAGTGCCCTGGTTTGTCTCCTACAAGGGCTGTTTAAAAAGAAGGTACTCTATCTGACTTGTTTCACTTAGCATAATACCTTCTAGGCCCATCCATGTTGTTGCAAATGGCAATGTTTCATTCTTTTTTATTGCTGAGTAATATTAATGTGTATGTATGCCACATTTTCTTGATTTATTCATCTGCCACTGGACACCTAGGTTCCTTCCATATCTTGGCTGTTATAAATAATACTGCAGGGAACATAGGGTGCATATATATTTTCAAATTAGCATTTTGGATTTTTTTCGATAAATACCCAGGAATAGAATTGCTGGATCCTATGGTAATTCTCTTTTTAGGCTTTTAGGGAATCTCTATACTATTTTCCATAGAATCTAAAACAACAACAAAAAAACACAAGCAAAATAAAACAGTCAAAAAAAGACTCATAGAAGCAGAGATCATACTAAATGGATGGTTGCCAGTAGGTAGGAGAATGAATAAAATGGGGAATATAGTCAGTAATAGTGTGAGAACTTTGTGCCATTATGGATAGGAATTACTAGACTTAGTATGGAGATCACATAGTATGATATATAAATGTTAAATCACTATATTGCAAACCTGAAACTAATATAATATAGTATACCAACTGTACTTAAATAAAAAGAAGGCACTCCAGTATAGTATGTCAATTATTAATGAATGAATGAATACAATGAAAGGCACTCCAAGTGGGGAGCTCCTACATACTATGCAACACCTCTCATTAGCACCTAAAGTACCACAATATATACCTTGGCAAACTATAAATTCAATGGTGGTGTGAGTTTATTTATTGAATAAAGTATCAGTAGACATTTGGCTCAAATCTTTAAGTTTTTTTGTTATCCATCCATCATGCCTCTTCAGCACCTCCTGTCCCTTTCATCCATGTGACTTCCGTACCTGATTACGGAATGCTATAAGAGAAAACCACACAGTCGAACCAACTGAGAATACCATAGAGTCTTAGTTAGCAACCTGGCCTTGGGTTCTCAGTTTTCTAGCAATACCAGGTAGAGCAAAAGTAGCTTTATAGTTGTGAGTATACAAAACACAGAGGTTATACTTAAATTATTATTTATTAATTATTGTATTATTTTCCATACAAACAACTGTAAACCTACTTTTGCTCCTGCCTTGTATTTCTTTGTTTTCCTAATCATCTCTTCAACCTAGTCTTGATAGTGGCTATTTAAAACCTCTTTCACTCTTCTCAAACGTCCTATTTTTGTTTTCAGCAGGTGATCTTACTTCACTGAGAAAATTCTGTGAAAGGTGTCAGAGAAGAATGCCCCTGACTTTCAGTTACAAACCCCTTATATTTATGCCATACTCACTGTCCCAGGGGAGTCCAGCCTGCGGCCCATGACAGCTATGAATACAGCCCAACACAAAATCATAAATACACATAAAACATTATGAGATTTTTTTGTTTTTGTTAGTGTTTGTTTATTTAATGTGTGGCCCCAGACAACTCTTCATCTTTCAGTGTGGCTCAGAGATGCTGAGAGGTTGGACACCAAACTCACAGACATTCTTTTACTCCTGTCCAGTGCAGGCCTGGTGTTCTTTGCTCCTGTCTGAGTATAAGTCTGTTTCCGTGTTCTGTATCTCATCCTCTTGTGCTTCCTCAGAAGCCTCGCTTTTGGCATCTTCAGCTACTTTTTCTTTTCCTATTGGCTTCATCCCAACAGTACTTAAACATTCTCTAACTTCTGCCATCTTAAAAAAAAAATCCTCTTTTGACTTCTTTTTCTCTCTATACCTATCACTGTGTTCCTCTGTTAAATAGTTGAGCTTATTGAAAAAATTGTCTATTCATTGTTTCTACCTTCTAACCTCCAATTCACTTTTTTTTTAAAGATTTTATTTATTTATTTTTAGAGAGGAGGGTGGGGGAGAGAGAGAGAGAGAGAGAGAGAGAGAGAGAGAGAGAGAGAGAGAGAGAGAGAGAGAAAGAAACATCAATGTGCGGTTGCTGGGGGCCATGGCCTGCAGCCTAGGCATGTGCCCTGACTGGGAATTGAACCTGCGATGCCTGGTTCACAGCCCGTGCTCAATCCACTGAGCTACGCCAGCCAGGGCTCCAATTCACTTCTTAATTCACTACAACGAAGCCTCCCCGTGAGACTACTTTTGCCAGAGTCACTAATAACTAACATGTTTGTTATCTAAGAGGACAGTTTTCAGTCTTAATTATAGGTAATCTATAGCATTTGATACTAGTAGGCATCTTCTCTCCTATGAAATTACTTTTTCCCTTTGTTTTTTTGTGATACTCTATTCTTCTGGGTTTTATTCTAATGTCTTTTTAGTCTTTGTGACTCCCTCTTTTCCGCTGTATTACACATTGTTGTTCCTTAGGATTTCTAATGTGGGCTGCCTTCTTACTTAACACACCAACACTTCCTTAAATATTCACTCCCACGTTTTCAGTTCTAAATGTGTATCTTTAGCTTTAATCTGTAGACCCAATTTCTTTTTTTGTAAAGATTTCATTTATTTACTTTTTAGAGAGAGGGGAAGGGAGGGAGAAAGAGGGAGAGAAACATCAATGTGCAAGAGATACATTGATCAGTTGCCTCTTGCATGCCCCCAGCCAGGGGACCTGGGCTGCCACCCAGGCATGTGCTGACTGGGAATCAAATTGGCGACCTGTTGGCTGACCCTTTGGTTCAGGGGCACTCAAGCTACTGAGCTACACCAGCCAGGGCTGTAGACCCAATTTCTATGTCTGCTGGACTTACCACGGTACCTCTACTACCAAATCTCTTCATTTTATATTATTCTTTATCTCAAGGAATAACAGCTCAATCAACCCATAACCAGAAGAAGGAAAAGAGTCATTACATTCCAACTACTTTGGTCCTTCCTCATCTCTCAGTGTTAGTTACTCACCAACTTCAGTCCATTTTATAACTGAATAGCCATTAATTCTACCTGTCTACATAAAAAATACAAATACAAAATGCTGTTGTAATTGTTCACTTAGTCTATTCCAATAACCTTCTTACTGGTTGCTCTTTCTCCAGTCTTGCACCTATGTATAAAATCTGTGGTAGCTAGTTTCCAAAGATGGCCCCAAATGCACTGCATCTCCCAGGATTCATGCCCTTGTTCAGTCCCCTCTCATGCTGAATCTGAGCTGACCTTGTTACTCACTGTACATAATGGAGAGTCCAGAAGTGACACTGCCAGTTTCAAGCTTAAAAATATTTAACAACTTCAACTTTTGGACCCAAAGAGCCTCATAATAAGTTGTGCTGGAGGACTGTCTGGAAAGAGAGAAAGGCCTGGACATCCCAGGTGAACCCTGACTTCTAAATGTCCCCAACAAGATACCGAATGAGTGAGAGAGCCGTCTTACATGTTCCATACCTAGAACACCTCCGGGTGACTTCAGCCACAGGTGACATTGCATGAAGCTTTAGAACTGCCTGACTGAGCCCAGTCAACCTATAGGATAACGAGAGAAAACAAAATGGTGGTTGTTTTAAACCACTAAAGTTTGTGGTGGTTTATTTCACTACAGATAAAACCAAAACAAAAGCTCTTTGTTCTGCTTACTCCAGTCTCATCTTTTGGCAATTCGCCTTTGGCAATTCACTAAAGCTGCTTGAGCTTTTCTTTTTCTTCTAGAATTTTTACTCCTGCAGTTAGAAACACTTCCTTTTTTAACTTATACCCTCTCCTTACCAAATCCCTACATAACTTTCAAGTCTTTACCTAGACATCTAGAAACCCTGAGAGAATAAGTTAATTGCCTTATGTCTTCTCATAGTAGCTGCTACTATTACTGGAAGAATAATGGTTGTAGCAAGACTGACTCTATGCTGAATACTTCAATGTACTTATTTTTCTCCAGTTATTCTATTTTGATATTAGTGTACCACTATTAACAACCTGTTCAAGGTTTTTATTCACATTAGAAGATAGGTTTTTTAGGGGTAAAGACGTAGTTGAAAATAATGAGGACAGAAATGTATTCATTCTACAAGTGTTTTTGGATGTCTACTATGTGTCAGCATCATGCTAGATACTGGGTATATAAAGGTCCTTGCTTTCCTAGAATTTACAGTGTATTGGGAGAAGTTTATCTTAATGAATTAATTGCACAGACTATCATGAAATGAAAATTCTGACCAGCACTACGAAGGAGCAATACATGGACTCAAGAGAGGGATACATAGAGGCACATGACCAAATGAGGGAAGTCAGGGATGATGTCCCTGAAGAAGTCATGCTGGAGCTGAGACCTAAGAAATGAATGGAGGCACAAAGAGGCACTCCCATCAGAAGGACCCTTGGACAAAGGCTTTGTGAGGGGTGGGGGATGATGGGTACTGGGCATAGAAAGGAAACCAGTGTGATGCATTTGCAGGTTGGAGTATATAGTACTAGGTACAGATGGAGAGGGGATATCTTGGGTTATTTTCTATAATGAACTACAGGAAGATTTTTTTTTTTTAGCATAATGTTGCCAGTGCCAGCTGTGCAATCTACATAAAAGGCTTTGTTCAGGTAGGCCCTTCTCTTCCTATTCAAATTTTCCTTGAAAAACTCAAGGGTATTACACATTCAGGGTCACTTGTTTTGGTGTTTATTTGCTTAATTGTAGCTCCAGAATTGACAACAGCCTCTTGCTTTATGTGAAGAAAGAGCACTCATCACTCTTAAGAATGGACGTAATTTAACTATTTTATCTGGCATTAATTGCATTCATAATATGCAACCATCACCACTGTCATATTTCTAAGAATTTTTCATTATCCCTAAGAGACACTCTGTCCCATTAAATGATAACTTCCCATTTCCTCTTCCCTCCAGAGTCTGGTGACTTGCTGTCTCTATGAATGTGTCTATTTTTTATACCTCATGTAACTGGAAACATACAATATTTATCCTTTGTGTCTGACTGACTTCACTTAGCATCATGTCCTCAAGGTTCATCCACAGTATAGCATTTCCTTCCTTTTTAAGGGTAAATATTTCATTGTGTGTGTGTGTACCATTTTGTATATCTGTTGTTGGACACCAGGTTGTTTTCATCCTTTGGCTCTGGTGAATTGTGCTGCCATGAACACGGGTGTACAAATATCTGTTCAAAACCCTGTTTTCAATTACTTTGGGTATATAATCTCATACATGGAAGTGGAGTTCCTGGATCATGTGGTAATTCTATGTTTCATTTTTTGAGGAATGCCAATACTCTTTTCCATAGTGGCTGTACATTTGACATTCCCACCAGTAATGCACAGGTGTTCCAATGTCTCCACATCCTGCTGACACTTGTTATTTTCTGGGTCTATTATTATTTTTTACAACAGTCATTCTAACATGTATGAAGTCGTATCTCATTTGTGGTTTCAATCTGCAGTTCCCTAATGATTAGTGACATTGACTATTTTTTCATGTGCTTGCTTATTGTCCATTTGTGTATCTTTTTTAGGGAAATGTCTATTCAAGTCCTTCACCCATTTTAAAATCAGGTTATTTGCTTTTTTCCTTGCAGAGATATAGGAGTTCTTTATATATTCTGGATATTAAGCCCTTATCAGACACATGACTTGCAAATATTTTCTTCCTTTCCATGGATTGTCTTTTTACTCTGTTGATAGTATCTAGTTTTAAATTCTGTTGCAGTCTAATTTATCTATTTTTATTTTTTTGCCTTCTTTTGTTGTCCTTTCCAAGAAGTCTTTGCCAAATCCAATATCATGAAGCTTTCTCCCTGTTTTTATCTGAGTTTTGTAGTTTTAGGCCTTAAATGAATATCTCTGATCCATTTTGAATTAATTTTTATACATGGGACAGGGTGAATTTCTAATTTCATCTTTGCATGTAGCTATTCAGTTTTCCCAACACTATTTGTTGAAAAGACTGTCATTTCCCCATTTTATGGTCTTGGCACCATTGTTGAAAATAATTTGACCTCAATGCAAGTGTTCATTTCTGGACTGGTTATTCTATTCCATTGGTTTATTTGTCTATCACAGGAGGGCACTATTTTGATAACGATGGCATTTAGTAAGTTTTGAAGTCGTATGTGTGAGTCCTCCAACTTTGGTCTTTTTCAAGATTGTTTTGGCTCTTCTATATCCCTTGAAATTCCACATGAACTCTAGGATGTTTTTTTTTTTTAATTTCTTCAAAAAATGCTGTTGGGATTTCACATTGAATCTGTACATTACTTTGGGTATTATTGTAATCTTAACAATATTAAGTCTTCCAATCTATCAACATAAAACATCTTTTTATTTATGTCTTAAGTTTTTCAGCAATGTTTTATAGTGTTCAGTCAATAAGTCTTGTACTTCCTTGGTTAAGTTTATTTTTAAGTATTCTCTTAAAAATTTTTATTATGGTAAAATATAAGATAAAATTAACCATCTTAGCCATTTTAATAGTATAGTTCAGTAGTGCTAAGTATGTTAAGATTGTCACAATTTCCTTTTTAAAAGCTGAATAATATTTCTATTGTATGTATCACATTTTGTTTATCCATTCATCTGTTGATAGAAACACGGGTTGCTTCCACCTTTTGGCTGTTGTGATAAATGCTGCTCTGAACACGGGTATACAAAATTATTAGTTTGCTAGGGCTGCCATAACAAAATACCACAGATTGGGTGGCTTAAACACAGTAATTGATTTTTCTCACAGTTCTAGAGGCTAGAAGTCTGAGATCAAAGTGTCATCAGGGTTGATTTCTCCTAAGGCCTCTCTCCTTGGTTTGCAGTTGGCTACCTTCTTCTCTGTCCTCACATGGTCTTTTCTCTTTGTGCATGTCCTTGTATCTCTTCTGCTTCTCAAAAGGACACCAGTCATACTGGATTAGGGCCCTCCACATCACCTCATTTAACCTGAATCATTCCTTTAAATGCCTAAACTCCAAATACAGTCACATTCTGAGGTGGACTGTGGTTGAGGACCTCAACTTATGATTTTTGGGGGCACAATTCAGTTCATAACAACAAATATCTGTTTGAGATCCAGTTTTCAGTTATTTTAGGCACATAGCACAGAATTGGAATTACTGGATCACATGCTAATTCTACTTTTGTTCGAGGAACCACCATACTGTTTTTCATGGTGGCTGCAGCATTTTACATCCCTATCAACAGTCCACAAAGGTTCCAATTTCTCTACATTTGTTATTTTCTGTGTGTTTTTGATGGTAGCTTTCCTAATGAGTATAAAGATATTTTATTCTTTTCAATATTCTTAAGAATGAAATTGTTTTCTTCATTTCTTGTTGAGATTGTTCAATGCTAGTATAGAAATACAACTGATATTTGCCTGTTGATTTTGTATCTTGCAACTTTGCTGAATTTATTTCTTGGATTCCTTAGGGTTTCCTCTGTAGTAGATCATGTTGTCTGTCAATAGAGAGAATTTTATTTCTTCCTTTCCAATATGAATAATAATAATTATGAATAATCATCATAATTTATTATAATAATAATACAAATGATAATAATAATATTTTGGCTAATTGTTCTTGCAAGAGCTTCTAATACCATGTCAAATACAAGTGGCAAAAGCAGGCATCCATGTCTTGTTGCTGATTAGAGGAAATCAAAGCTTATTTTTTCTATGACATAAAATCTTCCACATATAGAGAATGTTCTTTCATATTTGGGATACATTTCTTATTAGCGTGGTTTGAATGAAGAAACACAGAGCTTATTAAGAACAAGGGGAAAAGGTAGGGGTGTAGGGATTTGGAATGAAGCTGATAGGAACATCACCAGGCTTGACAAGATGTTGAAACAGAGGTGGGCTCAGGGACATCCAAGAATCACCCCACCACTAGGAGGCAGTCCCTAGCTGTCTCAGACCTAGATAACTGCTAATGACTTGTTCAGAGATTATGACAGGTATTTTTATAAAATAGAAATAAACATAAGGTTAAAAATAAGTATAATTCATGAAAGTTTCCTGTGTGCTTGGCTTCATTGATATGGGGTTCATGTAATTTATTATATATACTTTGAGTGAAAGAGGGTGCTACTACTACTGATCCCTCCTAAAAAGCATCTGTGAGTTGATAATCCCAAGCAAACTGGGATGTAGATTATCCTATTAATAGAGCTCCTCACATTCTTAGATTACAACTGTAGTTAGCCTTTAATCCTGGGACTGTTCATCATGATGGCATATTGATTATGTAAAGGAATTGACTGTAAACAATCTAGAGGTGTGTTCATAAATTTGAGAAATTTAATGTAAATAGTTTCAGATTACAAATGAACATTGATAATAAAGGATAATTTATGAAAAATGTAGCTATCCATGCTGCTGTTACCGCTATTATTGCATATAATGAAGTCTATTCTCTCAGTCCAACTGCCCTTGTGGCAACCCTCTTTTGTCTGTTTCATGAGTCAGAGTGGTCCTTCCAGAGATGTAACTTTTGTGATGATTGGTGATGAGTTTATAGCTATTTTCTGCTTCCTGTTACTTTCTGAGACTTTATAATAGCATCTCTGAGTCAATTACTCACCTATGTATAACAGGATTCATTTTCTGTAAGTAGTGTGTTTCCTTTTTAGAAAATTCTTCTTTATGAAAGGATATATGTATTACTTATACACAGGAGTATAATCTTTTATATCAACCTAAAAATTTAGGATTTGTGTCATAATATGTTAGTGAACTGTCATGACTATGTGGTGTATAACATTTCTTAAACCTTAAAAAGTAGTTTATATTTTTAGTTTCTATCACCTACCTGGCAAGAGTAAAGCTTTCTGTCATTTCATCATTTGTATTTAAAGTAGTATTCACCTTTTTTGGCTGCTTTGCTGGTTTTCTGTAGGCCTCTAACCCGTGGGTGTCTTCCATCTCTAACCTTCTCTGTATTCATTACCTGTGAAAGCTCACTCATTCTGGTGATGAAAGATTCACTTGTTACCTTTGTGTTGGCTTTTAAAGATATTCAAACTGATCATCTCAGTCTCATCAAATATGAAACTTAACCCATCTTTGTATGTCACACCCTCCCTTTGCAACTTTCTGAGGTCACTTATATTTATTTGTCTTTCTCTCTATTGGTATGCCTGTCCTATATGTTACTACCAGTCTTAATCTTAACTGCTCTAAGAGTCTATAGAGGCTTCATTTTGTATGATACTTTAAATTCAGGTTCCTTTGCCCTTGAAGACTTGCCATCACCTAGGTCCACCATCCTCACTGACCCTCCCAAGATCCAACTTTACTCCTCTCCCCCCTCCCTTGGCAGTTAGGCCGGTCTCCTCTTTCATGGTCAGTGTACCTTGCTCATGCTGTCCAGTTAATTCTGGAATGTACAACAAGGCCTATCCGAGTCTGAGCCTTTTCTGATCATCCCAGCCTCCCAAAACTATTGCCTAATTATGAACATTTGCTTCACAGATGTTTAGAGGGGAGCTGACATTCAGTTCTTTGTTTTGACTGGTGTTTTCTTCACTTAGCCTGTAAGTTTTATGAAGGCAGACAGACCTCTGTTATACATCTTTGTGCTTCATTGTAATCAAGTGCTAGGTACATAATAAAGACTTGTGATAAATTATTATATTTTTAACTTACCATATTTTCCAATATTTATCTTAACTACACCATATTTGTGATTTGGTATTAATCATGTATTTGGTTAATCATACGTTATCCTATGTCAAGTTCTTGTCTTCAGTTATTCTAAATGCAATTGTCAGGGAGCACAACCTGTTTTTTTGGGGGGTGCTCCTCCAGTCAGGAAAGAAAATGCAAGCACAGTTAAATAAATGGCTTATCACTTTTCTCACCATAAAAGGGTTGGGGAGGCTTTGCTTTCTTAAGGCAGATCAGCAGAGGAGTCCAAAATGAAACAATATGGTTAACAGGAAGATATCCAGGTAGTTGATGGAATCTTCCAAAACCCTAACTCTAGACAGAACCAGCACTGGAGATGAAGACCTGGAATGATGTTCTGTCAGGCCAGGCAACTCAGAACCCACCCTCCCCCACCAAGGCAGTAATGTCCTTACCCTCTCTTGGACTTAAAGGGAAAAGTGGTCTTTCAGAGTAACAGTTTATGATTATACAGAGGCACTTAGTATTTACAGTTAAACAGTACCTGAAAAATCGGTCCTTGCTTCTCCCTCAGCAATACATTTCTCTGCTTAAGGAGAGCCAGGAGAATTCTATTTCACTTCCCAGTTTGTGAATGAATGACAAACTACTGATATTTAGTTGGTACATATATAGTTCAAAGAATATATTGATATTTCAAAGAAAAAAAAAGGGAAGAAGGTCAACAGTGTCAGTTACTACTTACAAAAGCAAGTATATGAACATTTAGTTGTCATGAGTTTTGCCTGGTATTTTCTCTCAGGTTAACTAAAGTACAAAGTAAGAAGAAACAGGAAGCAATTACTATATAAATCTCTGCATATCTATAAAATCCAAGGGCTGGCAATGAAAACATAGTCAAATGATTTTTAGTGTATTTCTTTTAATATTGATGTAGAGGGTGGGGCAAAGTAGGCTTACAGTTCATATGGAAAATAATATAACAATTAATAAATAATAATACAAGAATAAACTCTGGCTTTGCATACTAACAACTGTAAACCTCTTTTTGCTCTACCCTGTATGAGTATTCAATTCCAAATGAGAAGGAAAAAGTTTTAGGTTTTCTTTTCCTTCCTCTATAGAAAATTCCAGTAAAATGATAGACTTGAGGCTTGAGATCTTCAAAAAATTTTGTTTGAGAATTTTTTAAAATTATTTTTTCATATATTTTTAGATTTTATTTATTTTTAGAGAGAGGGGAATGAAGACAGAAAGAGAGGGAGAGAAACATCGATGTGCAAGAGAAACATCCATTGGTTGCTTTCCGCATGCCTCCAACCAGGGTCCCAGCTGCAAAACCAGCATGTGCCCTGATGGGACCCAGCCCACAATCCAGGCATGTTCCCTAACTGGAAACTGAACTCATGACCATTTGGTCCACAGGCTGGCACTCAATCCACTGAGCCACACCTGTAGGGCAAAAATTTTAATGAAAGACATATATGTTTATGCCCGCCATATTCATACTATATCTAGAAAGTCAGCTATCTTGGGAAACAATCTCAAAACTTTCATTTCAAAATGAAAGTACTATATTAAAAAATACATATGTACCGCCTTTAGTGTGTAGGTATCTTTTTTACCCCTGTTTATAGTGTTGGTTTAACCCACATCAAATGTTGTTTATAAAGGCAAAGGACAAGTTCCTTTGTATAGAGTATACAGACAGAGCATCACACCATCAAGCCCATAGGAAGCATTGGGTAGGGGAAGAAACAGTATTTTACCCTGGAAACAGTAGCTCTAATCCTAGGAATGGTTCTCAGCAGAAGGCTCTGCATCAGCACATAGATATTTTATTGAACTGTGGCTACACAGCAGCCTCAACTAGGATAGTGTCAACAAGAAATAATTTTTATGTAAGCTAGTGTGACTTGATTTTCCCCCTTCCTCTTGGGTGTCCCTAAATACTTGGGCTACAATAATTGAGTTCTCAAGGATACAGGGCAACATGGGGAGTACTCTTAGAGGCTGCAAGGTAATAGATATAACATTTATTAAATGATCATTATGATCTAGGCACTGGATACTTAAAAGGAAAAGCTGCTTGTTTTTAGGGTACTGGGATAATGGGTAATATTTAATTTTTTAAATAAATTGGACTATTCTTACTATTACTGTTAAAAGAAAAAATTAGATGGAGGCTTAAGTAGATACACTGTGCCTCCTCACACAACCAAAATAAGGACAACAACAATTTAGAAAGAAAATAATAACCAGAACTGACAGAAAATTGAACTGTTTGGAAGTCAGACAACCAAGGAGTTAAAATAGACACATTCGTCCAAACCGGTAGGTGGGGTGGAGTCAGGCAGCCAGGCAGAGAAGGGTCGAGGCACAAAAAGCAGTGGCACCTGGAGCACAAGGCACCCTGGGTATGCAAGATGGCAGTGGGTGGACCCTGGATACACAGGTGGCAGCTGGCAGACCCTGGGCGTGGGGTGGCAATAGGCAGACCCAGCGAGGGGGCGATTTTGAAGCAAGGCACTGTGCACAAGGCTAACCAGGTGGTACCACATTCATGCGCAGATAAACCAGGTGAAACTGGGGAGTGAGACAGACTGTGCAACCCAGGGTCCCAGCACTGAGAAATATAGCCTGAAAACACCTGTGGGGGTTGAGGTGCAGGGAGAGACTCCCAGCCTCATAGGAGAGTCTGTTGGAGAGACCCACAGGGTTCTAGAACAAACACAAGCCCACCCACTCGGGAATCAGCACCAGAAAGGCCCAGTTTGCTTGGGAGAAGCAGCGGAAGGGACTGAAATCCAATAGAGATCAGAGCAAGCACCATTGTTCCCTCTCGGACCACTGCCCCACATACAGTGTCACAATCCAGCAACTGGGTTGCCCTGCCCTGGTGAACACCTAAGGCTCTACCCTTCATATGTAACAGGCGAAACAAGACCAAAAAAAAAAAAAGGTTCAAATGGAAAAACATATCAAAGCTCAAGAGCAAATACAACTAAGCAACAAAGAAATAGCCAACCTTTCAGATGCACAGTTCAAAGCACTGGTGATCAGGATGCTCACAGAATTGGTTGAATTTGGTTGCAAATTAGATGAAAAATTGAAGGCTACGCTAAGTGAAATGAAGGAAAATGCAGAGGGAACCAATAGTGAGGGGAAGAAAACTGGGACTCAAATGAATGGAATGGACCAGAAGGAAGAAAGAAACAACCGAACAGAAAAGAATGAAGAGACAAGAATTCAAAAAAATGAGGAGAGGCTTAGGAACCTCCAGGACATCTTTAAATGTTCCAACATCTGAATCATAGGGGTAACAGAAGGGGAAGAGGAAGAGCAACAAGTGGAAAAGTTATTTGAACAAATAATAAAGGAAAACCTCTCCAATCTGGCAAAGGAAATAGACTTCCAGGAAGTCCAAGAAGCTCAGAGAGTCCCAAAGAAGTTGGACCCAAGGAGGAACACACCAAGGCACATCATAATTACATTACCCAAGATTAAAGATAAGGAGAGAATCCTAGAAGCAGCAAGAGAAAAGGAGGCAGTTACCTACAAAGGAGTTCCCATCAGACTGTCAGCTGATTTCTCAAAAGAGACCTTACAGGCAAGAAGGGGGTGGGAAGAAGTATTCCAAGTCATGAAAGGCAAGGACCTACATCCAAGATTGCTCTATCCAGCAAAGCTTTCATTTAGAATCGAAGGGCAGATAAAGTGCTTCTCAGATAAGGTCAAGTTAAGGAGTTCATCATCACCAAGCCCTTATTTTATGAAATGTTAAAGGGACTTATCTAAGAAAAGATAAAAAACATGTACAGTAAAACAGCAAACTCACAATTATTAACAACCACACCTAAAACAAAAACAAAAAGAAACTAAGCAAACAACTAGAACAGGAACAGAACCACAGAAATGGAGATCACATGGAGGGTTAGCAACAGGGGAGTGGGAGGAGGAGAGAGGGGGACAGGTACAGAGAATAGATAGCATAGATGGTAGGTAGAAAATAGGCAGGGGGAGGGCAAGAATAGTATGGGAAATGTAGAAGCTAAAGAACCTATGACACATGGACATGAACATAAAGAGGGGGAATGTGGGTGGGAGAGGGTGTGCAGGGTGGAGGGGAATGAAGGGGGGAAATGGACAACTGTAATAGCGTAATCAATAAAATATATTAAAAGAAAAAATTATTTTGTAATTGATAGTTCCTTCCTTATCTGTGGCATATGAAATGACCAAATCAGTGATGTATGATGCATGATTAGAAAAGTCAATTTTGTTGAACAAATGGCTGAAGAAGAGCTGGATAAAACATATGGTTCACAGTAAATGAGCTGTGATATTTCTCTGAAAACTTGTTTTTGAAGCATAAATTCTCTATGCTACATGGTTACTTCAGACAGTCTCAAAGCCTGACCAAAGTCAAAGTGTTTAATTTGCTGAAAATTATTACAGGCCCCTAGAACCTGCAGGTATTTTTTGAGATTGGGGATCAGAGGGGAAAGCAAACAATTTGTATACCTATCACCATATGTGCATTATCAAAATAAATTATTTTAAAATTATTTAAAATTTACTACATAAAATACATCTTGTGTAAATTTTAATATCTTATTAGACTATTACATGTATCCTTAATATTTATCTTAGCTTACCAGTTGTGAAGGCATAATAAAAATTAGTCATTTGATGTTACTAAATTATAGTCCATATTAAAGAACATGTTCTACTTAGAAACATATGAAAGTTTTAAGTGCTGACTAGGAAATTTTAAAATGTATTATTTTAAAAAGATTTCTTGACAGACAAATCAGTATCTCTGCCAGTTTTTGCATCATTATTTTTGGCAGGATAATAAACTGTAATGCCAGGATTCAGATATATGGTAGTCGGAATTATAGATGATCCAAAAATTCATCCTCAAACTGTGATATCTCTCACACCCATAGGAAGTTGGGTGTGGGTTACAAATAACTGGGTGTGTATATGGTTTTAGAGCTACGCAAATATGGTGGGGGAAGTAACTGAAAATGGGGTGAGAGCTGAGCAAGTGGCATTGTTTCCTCTCTGATCTCTTACTCACATTTAGCACCTCAACACAGCGACCTGGGTTTCCCTGCCCTGGTGAATACCTAAGGCTCTCCCCTAACAACATAACAGGTGCACTGAGACAAAGAAATATGGTCTGAATGAAAGAACAGATCAAAACTCCAGAAAACGAGCTAAGCAACAAGGAGATAGCCAGCCTACCAGATGCAGAGTTCAAAACACTGGTAATCAGGATGCTCACAGAAATGATTGAGTATGGACACAAAATAAAGGAAGAAGTGAAGGCTATACAAACAGATAAAAAATATACAGGGAACCCTCAGTGAAGGTAAGGAAACTTGGACTCAAAGCAACAATTTGGAACAGAAGGAAGAAATAAACATTCAACCAGAACAGAATGAAGAAACAAGAATTTCAAAAAATGAGGAGAGGCTTAGGAACCTCTGGGACAACATTAAATGTTCCAACATCCAAATCAGGGATGCCAGAAAGAAAGGAGGAAGAGAAAGAATTGAAAATTTATTTGAACAAATAATGAAGGAAAACTTCCCCTGTCTGGTGAAGGAAATGGACGTGCAAGTCCAGGAAGTTCAGAGAGTCCCAAAGAAGTTGGATCCAAGGAGGAACACATCAAGACACATCTTAAATTATCAAAGATTAAAGATAAGGAGAGAATCTTAAAAGCAACAAGAGGAAAGGAGAGTTACCTACAAAGGAGTTCCCATAAGGCTCTCAGCTGATTTCTCAAAGGAAACCTTACAGGCAACAAGGAGCTGGAAAGAAGCATTCAAAGTCATGAAAGGGAAGGATCTGCATCCAAGATTACTCTGTCCAGCAAAGCCATCATTTAGAATTGAAGGGCAAAGTGCTTCCCAGATAAGGTCAAGTTAAAGGAGTTCATCATCACCAAGCCCTTATTATATGAAATGTTAAAGAGACTTATCTAAGAAAAAGATCAAAACTATCAACAGTAAAGTGACAACAAACTCACAACTATCAATAGCTGAACCTAAAAAAACAAAAACAAAAATTAAGCAAACAACAGAATCACAGAAATGGAGATCACATGGAAGGTTATCAGTGGGGTCTGGGAGGGTGAGAACAGGGAAAAAGTTTCAGGGAATAAGAAGCATAAATGGTAAGTACAAAATAGACAGCAGGAACTTAAGAATAGTATAGGAAATGGAAAAACCAAAGAACTTATGTGTACAACCCATGGACAAGAACTAATGGGGGAGTTGCTGGAAGGAATAGGCATTCTGGGTAGAGGAGGATATGGGGAGAAAAAACGGGACAGCTGTAGTAACATAATCAATAAAATATACTTAAAAAATGGGAAAAAATTAAAGGTATCCAAATAAAGATAAGTGGTTCTAATAAGGGGATGAGAACTTTTGAACTACTCTGATTATGTATGTTAACAAAACATGTTCACTGATAGAGTATGACATGTGCTTTTCTCTTACACAGTGTACAGAAGAGCTGTCAGAGGCTCTGGCGGGTAGAGATGAGTTCCAGAGTTCAGGGAAGAGATTCCTGTTCTATAATTACAGTGGGAAAGTAGAAAGAAAAATCTAAACAGACACCCCTTCAAATACTTTTTCAAAATTTGTTTTGTTGAAGGTAGTAAAAACATTAGATAACTCATTATGTTCATAATAAAAGATTACCAGATGCAGAGAACATAGCTTAACATGGTAACTTTTTTATTTTGCAAAAAATTTATTGCCTTCCTAGCAAATGCAACTAGGTAGTATTTGTTCACATTCATTAAGGCTCTACTTGATCTGACTTCTCCCTGCCTTTCTGTTATCATCTCCTCTGATTTATTTCCTTGCTTGTAGTATTCCAGCCACAGAAAGCCTTTTTTCCCCCTATTCTTCAAAGGTTAAGTTTGTTTTTGTTTTGGGACTTGTTTATTCTTTCTGCTTAGAATTTTGTTTCCCCCACCCTATCTTTGCATGGTTGATTTCTTTTATCCTTTCTTTTTTAAAAAAATATATTGTATTGATTATGCTATTACAGTTGTCCCATTACCCCCCCTTCGTTCCCCTCCACCCTACATACCCTCTCCCACGCACATTCCCCCCTTTAGTTTATGTCCATGTGTCATAAGTTCTTTAGCTTCTACATTTCCCATATTATTCTTCCCTCCCCCTATTTTCTACCTACCATCTATGCTACTTATTCTCCGTACCTTTTCCCCCTCTCTCTTATCCTTTCATCTTTTGTACCTCAGGGTGGCCTTCTCTTACTTTCAGTCTATATTAACAGCTTCTCCAGCTCAGTCTTCTCTATCATATCACCTGTTTTTTAACAAGTAGAGTTTATTACTATATATTATCTTCTAAAAAATAATTATTACTATTTATTATCTGCATCTGTTTATTATCTGCTTCTCCTAGAATTTAAGTCCCCAAAGTCAGGGAACCTTGCTTCCCTTGTTATATGTCTCACATAACTGGTACTCAATAATATTGTTGAATAAATTATTAAAGTGGGAAAGTGTTGTTAAAAATATATTTTAAAGTTATTTTTCTGGTTTTTATGTTGTCAGCATGCTTCTTTTCTGTGTTTTGGTTCTGTAGTCAGTTTTCTCTTTTAAATTGAATTTATTGGGGTGACACTGGTTAACAAAATTATACAGGTTTCAGGTGCATAGTTCTGTAGTCATTTTCTTATGCTGTCTTGTGAACCAGACAGCTTCTTGTGTGACATATTAAAGATTTCAAATTGGAGTTAAAAAAATAAATTACTTATTCCTGGTAAATAGCACCATGCAATGCATGATTTAATTTCAAATTTTCTGCAGATTGAGACTGTGAGTTTCAAGTGCCTGTTGGCCATTTGGATCAGCATTGGTAACCTTCGGTAGTACTGTACAATCTAATAGATAAAATTAGCAAAATATTTGATGGAAATAGGTTGGGGCTAGTAAGAAGTATTTAAAAATTACCTATCAAATGCTGTCAACATTGGTGGTTTGGAGATCCGTGTACATTTGCTTGGTTATGAAGCAGTTGTTTTAAATGGTCCCTTATTATTAATTTATTCCAGTGATGTTATAGTGCTTCTTGTAGACTGGCACTCAGGCAGCTCTTTGGCCAGTCATCCCTTTAACCCAGCCCTGGGAGACGGACAGGGAAAGGTGCAGACCAGTTTAGGTATGACAGCAAGAGTTTGAGGAGTTCTTGGCTGGTATTCCTTATCAGTAAGTTAGGAGGGAAAACATTTGCTCAGAGTAAGGGGAGAAATAGCAGGATGGGAGGCTTGAGGAAAGTAGTGAAGAGCAGGAGGAGATTGACTAGAAGAGTGAAAAAGGGTTACTGACTGGGTAGAGATGAGGACCAAACAGATAGGTAATGATACATTTCAGTGGTACCAATCTGTTTATATGTATGAATGACTGGAATGGTAAGTTTTGGGGTAATATAATAAACAAGTTTTTTTGAAATATGTTTGACAGTTGAAATTTTGGAAAACACTACCAAATGGGGTTTTCAATGTATGGTGATAATATATGAGATATAACTAAAACACAAAGGGCAAAGGTAAAGGGATATTTATATGATGGTAATGTTTCTACATTGCACTTGAATTGTTAAAGTAATGATTCTAAGACTGGTAAGTTAAGTAAGTTCACTATAATACCAAGAGCAACCACTAAAAATATATGCAGAAGTATAATAAAGAAATATACAGAGATATAATAAAAACACAGTAAGTAAAATGACATATTAAAAAATATTCAGTCCATAAGAAGGCAAGAAAAGGGAAACAAATGAAACAGAGGGACAAATAGAAGACAATAAAATGGTAGTCTTAAACCTAAACATATCAATATTTATATTAAATATAAACCGTGTAAGTATAACAAGACAGCAATTGTTAGAATCAATGATAATTTTAAAAAAAGACTGTATTATACTCTGTAAGAGACCTAGTTTAAATATAATACAGTCAAATTAAAGGGATAGAAAAGATATATTATGTAAATACAAATAAAATACTTGGAGTGGCCATATTAATATCAGATAAAATAGACTTTCAAGCAAGGAAAATTGCCAGAGATATTATAAAGTAATAAAGGACCAAGAAGACTCATCAGTTATAAATGTCTATGCACCTTACAATAGAGCCTTAAATACATGATGCAAAAAATGGTAGAACTGAAATGAGAAATGGGAAAATCTACCTGTAGGTGAGAACTTCAACACTCCCTACAGTAAGTGACAAAATAAGTATAGTAGTCCCCACTCATTTGCAGGGGGTATGTTTCAAGTAAATGCTGAAACCACAGATAATATCTAACCTTATACAGACTATGATTTTTACTATACATACATACCTATCTATGATAAATATTAATTTATAAATTAGGCACAGAGTGTAACCACAATATTGTATAATAAAATAGAATAATTACAACAGTATACTATAATAGAAGTTATGTAAATATGGTCTCACAGTACAATATCTTATTGTACTGTGCACACCTTTTTACTTAAAGGAAGCACTTTATGGCTTCTCTTTGGCACTTTGTTGCACATCTGAATTGCCAGCATTGCTACTCTTGTGGTTTGGGCCCATTAAGTAGAATAAGAGTGACTTGCACACAGGTACTGTGATACCACAGCAGTCAATCTGATAAACCAGTTGGCTAGTAAGTGGGTAGCATGTACAGCATGGACACACTAGACAGAGATGATTCACTTCCCAGGTGGAATGGAGTGGAATAGCATGAGATTTCATCATGCTCCTCAGGACAATGTACAGTTTAAAACGTATGAATTGTTTATTTCTGGAATTTTTCATTTAATATGTTTGGACTGAAATTGAATACATGTAACTGAACTGTGGAAAGAAAAATTACAGATAAGGGGACTATTTTATGTTCAAATGATAGAATAACACCTAAGATTAAGAGATTTAAAAAATAAAATCATACTAAAGAGGAGGAGATAGGTAGATACTCATACTGAATCTCGACATTACCATCCTCTAAGAATAAGGCTAAAAAGTATCTTATGGGCTTAGGAAATTTCACAGCTTGAGTGCCTTACTGCAAATTGTTGGGGCATAGAGCACAATATTTACTGGTGCCATTTCTCTCATACCTTCTCACTTTTGAAAAATCAGTAGTTCTCAGATACTTTAAAGGAAATTTGAAAGAATTTGTTTCTCCATTCTGTCATGTTTTTGGAAGTCCTTAGTTATTTCCTAAAACTCTGTGTATGAAATGTTTTGTGGATCATTTTCATAATCAAGGAATGATTGGTTGTAAAAGCAGAAAGCTATTCAAAAGTTTCAAATAAAAAGTTGGGGAGAGTGGATATCATAGATGGGCATTTCATTTTATTTAACTGCTGGCAGCCTTGAGGAAACAGCTTGGTGGACCCAGCTGGCTGTTGACATTTTTCTGCATGTTTGCTTCTTTATTCTAACTCATTATAAACTTTCCTGTCCACACATGCACTTGCACATGGCCTTATCATGACTATCTCAAAATGATAGCCTAAGATCTAGAGTCTACATGACTTCTGGCTCTTCTCCCCACAATTTAGTTCCCATGTTCTAATTCCAAATCCCCAGGAGAAAGTAACTGCTTCAGTCAGTTGTGTTCTGGAGGTAGGGTTGGGAGCGAAGGGATAAGATGAAATGGGACAAGGGATTCGTTTCTTCCAGGGTTATGAGCAGGGCGGGTTTTCAGAGAAGAAATTGTTGGCATCTCTTGAATATATCATGAGAAATTTTATTTTTTATGTATAATGGGAATATCTACAGAGTAACGCAAGGGATTTTGTTTTTAATCTGGCAATGTTTTTCAGTCTACTTGTGAATTATGTGAGCATCTCTCTCCTTTCTTGATTGTGGCAACTTTATTAAGTGATTATAAATGAGAAAGTACTGATTTCTAGATAGAAGCCCATTAAATGAATCTCTATTTCAGATTTGTTTTTTATTTTATATAAAATGCTATAAAATGAAGACTTTAATTCCACCTCATAAAAATTATATGACATTTATTTGACATTTTTAAATAAAGAAGTTTATTCATGTTATATAGATAGTTTTGGACTTTTTGACATTATTAAACAAAGAAGTCTATGTTACATAAACATTAAAACCTAACTATTTTAGGAAAATCATTCTTGTTCTATGTACATTTATAGTATTGCTTCCTGTATAGTTTTAAAATTTGAAATCCTCTTAGCATGCAGAATAGATTATGATATACTGAAGGATTAAGCTCACTGCCTTGTGTCAGATTAATCCCTCAAATATAGATCATCCCTTGAACTGACAGAAATACGGCTGCAATTCAGCAAAAAAAAAAAAACAAAACTCAATGGATAAGTTATTTTATGCAGGGTGAATGACATGCTTCTTGACTGGTTAATGTGTACTTCTCCAAATTAAATTTAAATAAGTCTCATAAACACGTTTTACTCAGACTTTCATTGGAATTCATGGAAATTGTGTCTCTGATGGTTTATGTGGTGATATAGTGCCATTAACTATTTAGATACTTCCCACTTTATTGGACTAACTCAATTTGCAAAGATATTTTTTATTTTTATATAAAAGTTTTTTCGTTTTTTAAAATTTTAATTTCCTCATCACACAAGTATAGTTAAACTTTTACATTTAAAAAAGTGGTTAATCCTATAAGAACATTGCTGTGCTTGCTTATGATTATGTTTTTGAGTGAATGAGGTAAAAATTATATCCATACAAGTGAATGTTGAAGTGGAGCATGAAAAGTGAAGATTGTTATGGCATAGGGGTTATGGTTTGAAATTAATGTACAGTTAAGGAATATTTAAAGGAAATTTATATAAAGCATACTTTTTTCCAAACAGGAGATTGTATGAAAACAATTTCAAACTGTCATTTTATGTAGATAGTTGAGTGATAGAGCAGAAATATTGACTTAAAATAAAAATATTTGATTTATTTAGTTATTACAGTTTTATTTATTTAATTAATTGATTGACTGATTTTCTTTTTGAGAGAAAGAGAGGGGAAGGGAGAGAGAAAGACATCAGTTTGTTATTCCATTTATTTATGCCCTTATTGGTTGCCTCCTGTAAGTGCCCTGACCAGACAGCGAACTCACAATCTTGATGTATTGGGACAACACTTTAACCAACCAGCCTGGCCTGGGCCTTAAAGAAAATTATTTTCATAAAAATGTTAAAAATAGAAGTTCTAATAAACTTGTATAACTCATGAAAAATATGGGTATAGTTTATGTTAGAATAATTATGAGAAAAGGAATATACTGCTTTGTTTGAAAAGTTGACATTGGAAGTATAGAATATTGAAGAAGATTGTTAGAGCAAAATTAAAATCTGAAGTTTTAAAGAATTGTATTTTAGCCCTGGCTGGTGTGGCTCAGTGGATTCAGTGTTGGCCTGTGAATCAAAGGGTGGCTGGTTTGACTCCCAGTCAGTGCACATGCCTGGGTTGCAGGCCACATCCCCAGTGGGTGGCGTGCAATAGGCAACCACACATTGATGTTTCTCTCTCTCTTCTCCCTCTTTTCCCCTCTACCTAAAATATATATAAATAAAATCTTTTTAAAAATCTGGCTTTAAAAAAGATAGAATTGTATTTAAATTACATGACTTAAAAAAAAGCAAATTGGTGACTATTAAAAGACACTGGTCCCCCTTATCCATGAGGGATATGTTCCAAGACCCCCAGTGGGTGATGGAAAGCACAGATGAGTGCCAGATCCTAATCAGTTTCTTCAACTCTGCTGGAAATGTGGCAGCAATTTCTTTATCAGCAGATGCAGCCTCTCCAATAATTTTTATATTTTTCAGTCCAAACCTATTCCTGAATCTGTGTCACCATCACTTACTTGCAGTAAATGGCTTGATGTCATTTGTTGAAAGGGATGCCTTGATGAAGTCTTCCTATAATAGATTCAAAGCTTTCTAGTATAACACGTTAACCATCAATCAGAACACGTTTTCTGTTCAAGTCTTCCATTCACAAATTTAATGCCTTTCCATCTTAGCTAGGCACTTATCACTCACTGTGCCTGTAAGTTTTACAGCTTGAGGTGCGACAGCAAAACTAGCACGAATTTCTTTTTCCTTCCTTAACAAGTTCATGGGTAGATTTATTCTTACCATAGATCTTAGCAACCTCAGCATGTGACTTTTTTTTCTCTCCTTATTGAGTCAAGAACTTTCACCTTTTAACTTAAAGAAAGCACTTTAGGGCTTCTCTGGCTTCTCTTGCGCATATCCGAATTGCCAGCATCACTACTCTTGGGCTTTGGGGCCATTATTAAAATAAAGGTTATTTGAACAAAAGCGCTCTGATGTTGTGACAGTCAATCTGGTAACTGAGATGGCTACTAAATGATCAATGGGTGGGAAGTATACAGGGAAGGGCAAAAGTAGGTTTATGGTTCTTGGTATGGAAAATAATACAATAACAAATAGTAATACAATACAAGTAATACAACTCTGTGTTTCATATACTCACCACTGTGAACCCACTTTTGCCTCCCTGTATATAGTAGCTCCCTAAATAACATCATTCAACATCATTTCATTATACTTGTAAGATGTCATAGGAACTTAACTCTTGTTTATATCAATAAGCCTATGGTAAAAGTGGTTTTGTTATACATCATTTCACTTAAAGTCATATAAGCACAAGGTTAAGTGAAGACTTAACTGTACAGGGTGGATACACTAGAGATACACTAGACAAATGGATAATTCCAGGAAGACAGAGCAGGACAGTGTAAATATTGCAAATATAATACCAGTTTTGGTTTTTTGACTTCTTAATGAACCAAAACCATTTACATAGATAATAGGTATTCCAAACATAGTTTATTCTAGTTATCAGACACAATGTCATAGCTGATACGAATTATTGTGGAGTTATTTGGGGTCTTGAAGTTTTGGAGAATAGTTGAAAAAGCTTCTGGACCTATTTCTAAAGGAGGAACTGTGAGCCTGTCAGCGCTAGCGCAGTTGCTGCCTAGCAGTTCTTGTCTTCGCCACTGTTATCAGTTCAGAGCTGTGGTAGCTTATTCACAATCCTATCTGTCTGTAGCAGAATAAGAAATACCAGTTTATTAGAATATTTAATTAATAAACACTACCAGGTTCACACTATTTGGGAAACACAGCATTTATAAACCATGGACATTGTCAAAGACCTCATACATAATATATTTTTATCACTGTGTAAACTTGGATTTCTACATATATGAGTTAATTTTTCCAGAGGAATGTGAAATGGGGAAATAGGCAATTTATTTAGGAACTAAGTGTTGTTTAGTTTTCATCTACACAACTGGCAAACTTATCATCACCATTATATAACAAAGTAGTTTCATTTATATTCATGTTTTATCTTAATACCCATTTTTTACTTTTTAGTATAGACTATGGTCTACTCACATAGGACCTGGAAATGGTATAGAACTTTTCTACTAGTCTCTTACCTCGTTGAAGAAGACAGTGGTCAAATAAACAAAAGGATATGATAGATCAGGAAATGTAATTTGTATTTTTGGTTAATGACTATTTACTAGAAAATCTGGATAAAATGTTGCCATCTTGACAAAAACTTTCTCAATACAATTTTTTCTTTAAAAAATTAGTTAACTTTGATTAATGTAATGAAGGACTGGAATAACAATGAAAATTTGTTGTTAGCTCTACATCTCTCTTTAGCATAGCTCACATACTATGTATTACTAAAACTTCTCCAGAGCAGTAGCAAATTGAGTAATGTAATTTCAATTTCACCTTTTTTAAAAAATGTAATCTTTATTGTAATTTTTTCTATTACCATTTAGTCCCCTTATACTCCCTCCCCACTCTATTATAGACTTTTACAGTAGTAAAATACATGCTTTCTACTAATGAATGAGTGTCAAGAAATTTGAAGGGTCTGAGATTTTTACCTTACTTCAAGCTAACATGTTATCAAACTAGTTTCATGCTGGTATAACACATGAGACTCCGCAGTCAGAGATAAAAGACACTTTATTTCTCACAATAATAGCACTTAAGGTATCAGCTTTTGGAGTGCGGGCAGAAGGTAGCAATGATTTCCTGAACCTCACTCCTGCAGCGTGATGTAAAGAGGGATGGATGACATCTTCACACTCACTGGGCTGTGTAAAGGATAAGAATTGTGAGTTTAAGGAACTCAGATCTTTTATAACTGGCAGTAAGTATGCCTGCCCTTTGCTCCAGAGGGAGATAGTATCTTGTTCCAAGGGAGAGTCAGTGTCTTAAAGCATTCAAGAGACTCACAAAAAATTGTCTCTTAACAATAGGCTTGGGATGAAACTTTTGCTTAATACTTTATATTTGCTTAACACTTCATAATGCAAATTAATAATTTAAATAAGATCACAAGAGGAAATGTTTAAAATACTTGTAAGAACCGAGTTTAAGTATACTACTTTTGAAGCACCAAGTAACTTACAATTTAAGGACCTTCCAAAATTTTACATTATTGAAAAAAGTTAAGCACTTTTACTTAGGATCACTTTGCCATTATGCTAAATGTTTTTGAAACTAATAACACATGACTTTCAAAATAATTTATTTATTTTATATTTTATTTATTTTTAGAGGGAAGAAAGAGAGGGAGAGAAACACTGATGGGCAAGGTACGTCAATAGGTTGCCTCTTGCATGCCCCCAACTGGAGACCTAGTCTGCAACCCAGGCATGTGCCCTGACTGGAAATCTAACCAGTGACCTTCCAATTCAGAGGCTGGCACTCAATCCACTGTGCCACACCAGCCAGGGCTCAATTAGTCCCCTTATTTATGAAAAAAACCCCAAAACATTTATTTATTTTAGAGAGAGGGGAAGTGAGGGAGAAGGAGAGGGAAAGAATCATCAATGTGAGGGAGAAAATGAACGCACAACCTTTTGGCTTGTGGGATGATGCCCCACCAACTGGGACACACTGGCCAGGGAAAAAACACTCTAAATATAAACTCAACTGGTTTCTTTTTTTTCTTTCTTTTTTTATTGTTCAAGTACAGTTGTCTCCATTTCCCCCCTGCCAATCCCCTGCACCGCACATCCTCACCTCCCACCCCATTCTTACCCCACTTTGTCTTTATACATCTTCCTTGATGAACCTTCCCCTCCCCTCTTGTTACCCACTTCCCCTTCCCCTCAGGTTACTGTCAGATTGTTCTTGAGTTCAATGTCTCTGGTTATAGTTTGCCTGCTTGTCTGTTTTGTTGATTAGGTTCCACTTAAAGGTGAGATCATATGGTATATGTCTTTCACCAACTGGCTAATTTCACTTAGCATAATGTTTTACAGATCCATCTATGCTGTTGCTAAGGGTAGGAGCTCCTTCTTACTCCTGCTGCATAGTATTCCATTGTGTAAATGGTGCATTTTTGATCCACTCATTTACCGATGGGCACTTAGGTTGCTTCCAACACTTGGCTATTGTAAATTTTGCTGTTATGAACATTGAGTGCATAGGTTCTTCTGAATTGGTGTTTCAGAATTCTTAGGGTATAATCAGCAGTGGAATTGCCAGGTCATAATGCAGTTCCATTTTTAGTTTTCTGAGGAAATTTCATACTGTTTTCCACAGTGGCTGCACCAGTCTGTATTCCCACCAACACTGTATTCCCTTTTCTCCACCATCTTGTTAGCACTTGTTGTTTGTTTAATTGTTTATGATGGCCATTCTCAACAGTGTGAGGTGGTATCTCACTGTGGTTTTAATTTGCATCTCTCTGATGGTTAGTGATGCTGAGCATCTTTTCAAATGTCTCTGGGTCCTCTGTCCTTCTTGGAGAAGTGTCTCTTCAGGTCCTTTGCCCATTTCTTAATTGAGTTTAACGTTACCAGTTTATACTGTTTTCTTTTTTTCAGTCCATACAGGTAAGTTTTAGTCAGTAAAACAAAAATCTCATATTATTTACACCAAACCAAAGTGAACCATGCTTAGAGAGCCACCATCTCCAATTTCCTGAAAGCAAACAAATAAAAATAATTGACATGTTTATGCAGAGAATAAAAAGAATTGACTTAATATTTATATTTTTAATTTTAATATTCAAAACAGCAAAACAAAATAAAATAGTTTAAAATGCATTATATATGTAAACTAGAGAACTATTTCTTACTCTTAAATTTTTGATATAGTATTTATAAAAATCAGTGAAGAGAAATAATATACAAACCATAAAAAGGCAAAGAGGGAAGGATAGGATGTTAGTTGAAATTTGGAAGTATCTGAAGACCCCTACAATGAAAAGTTGCAAATTTTGGGTTATCATTTGTGATTCCATGTATTTTTTTCTTGTGCAATTATAGTTGTCCCCAATCGTCCACCCCATTACTCACCCCCGCCCCACCCACCCTCACCTCCTACATTCAAACTGATTCCACCTATTTGATTTTACAATACTATCTGTTCTAAATGGTCCTATGTAGCACATAGTTCTTAATTTTGATAGTTTACTAAGTAGTTGATAGTGGCTCTTGAGGCAGTGATTCATAGAAAAGATAATGGTTTTATAAGCCCTGTGTAAAATTTTATGAACCTGCAAAGGGATACCAACAAGAACCTCATCTGTTTCCCAGTTCTTATTCTTTTTTTCTCCCCCTACAAGGACTTTTCATTTTTT
>PVIA01004380.1:0-140124 GCA_004024845.1 Tonatia bakeri
AAAAAAAAAAGAAAGAACACACCAGCATAAACCACTAAGTGGAAACATGTTGGGTATTGTGAGGTGCAGCAGCAAAAAGTGAAGAAGGCTAGGAAGATGAGGAACGATGGTGGGGAGGGAGCGGGTGGCAGTGGGGGGCGGTGGTGTTAGGATGGTCTCGGAGGAGCTGACGGTTAAGCAGAAGTCTAAAATATGTGAAGGAGAGAACCCAGCCAAGATTTGGGGAGTGAGCATTCCCAGGAGAAGGAATTGCTGGACAGTGAGGTCCTGGGGCAGGGACCAGCGTCGAGAGATGATGCAGCCGCGAGGGGTCAGTGTGACAGATGCATCTTTAGGTGAGACGGGCCTTTGGGAAACAGTGAGCATGAATGTGAGGTGTGGGCGGTGGATCATAGAGATCAGTGGAAGTGGGGGACCTGCTAGCAGGCCCCCGCCTCTGAAGGGCTGTGTCATGTTGGCCTCACTGGCACCCCAAGATGTGGGCACCGCTGTGGGAGTGGAGCTGAGCCAGCTCAGGGCTGCACTGCCCCTCCCTTGCACGGCATGCGCATGCGCACACATCATCTCCTTTAACCTTGAAACCGCCCACTGCCCCGAGCAGGCTTTCACAGTTAAAAAACCTGCGCCTTGGAGTTTTACTTTTTAGAAGTAGCAGGTGAAAATATAATTTTCAACAACTTTATTGGCATTTAATTCAAATACCATACAGTTCACTCATTTTAAAGTACAATTGAGTGGCTTTTAGCAGCCCTCGCCACCATACAAGAGCATTCTCGCTTCCCCTTTCCTCCCAGGCCCTATTCCCATTAGCGGTGGTTCCGTCTCATCTCCCCTTGCCCTGGCAACCGCGGATTTTCCTGTCTCTCCATGTTTGCCTGTTCGGGCATTTCATATACACGAAGTTAGGCCCTTTGTGACTGGCGTCTTCCACTCTGCATAATGTTTCCAAGGTTCATTGGTATTGTAGCTTATAGCGGTTCTTTTTTATAACTGAACAGTATTCCAGTGTGTGACCTTTCCCCGTTTTGTTTGTTTTCATCAGTTGGTGGACATTAGGGTTGTTTCCCTCTTTGGCTGTTATGAATGACATGCACGTACAGGTTTTTGTGGGGACACAAGTTTTCTTTTCTCTTGGGTATGTATATACCTGGGAGTGGACTTGCTGGCTCGTATGGAATGGCTGGGAAATAGCCAGACTTGTCCAAAGTAGCTGGACTATTCTATTCAAAGATCTTTATTTATTTTTAGAGAGCAGGGAAGGAAAGGGAGAGAAGTACCGATGTGTGAGAGACACATTGATGGGTGGTCTCCTGAGACCACCCCCCACCCCCACCACCACCACTGGGAACCTGGCCACCCAGGCATGTGACCTGACCCGGAACTGAACCAATGATCTTCTGGTTTGCAGGACGATACCCAAGCCACTGACCCACACCAGCCAGGGCATCAGCTGCACTATTTTATGTGATGTTTTAGTTGATACCCTTCACAGCAGGATTTAGAAGACAGTGTATCGCTTTTTGGCTGAGATCAAGTGTAGAAGACAATGTAGTGATGAAACAGAAAGTGGCTTTCTGGACTGAGGTGGGCTCTCAGCAGGGTGCTGAGGAGCTGGGAGGGTTAATCCCCTGGTTGGCTGTGGAGCATGAGGAGATGGAGGAAGCGAGCTCTAGGCCCCACTGAAAGCACCTGCTGAGGTTCAGCCTGCGCTCACCTCCCTGGCTGTTTACCCAGACCACTGAGTGGATGGAGGGAGGGGACTCTGGGTAGTGGTTCTACCTGGCGCCGGAGGCTGCTGGCTGGGGTGGGTCAGTGAGGGAAAACACTCCCCAGTTTACAGGGGGGAAACTGAGCCTCAAAGGGAAGGGACTGCTGTGCTTAGGAGACACATGTGTCATTGGTTTCTGACTCTGACCAGAGAGCTGTGAGGGGCAGAGTGCCACCAGGCAAGGCTGGAGCAACTGGAGCAATTCTCAGGGCTGAGCTCTCCTCCCAGGCAGGGCTGGTGCTCCTGCCTGACCTGAAGCCTTTGTCCCCCCAGCCCCAGGCCATTTACTGTAAGGATGTCCTGGACATCGAACAGTTCTCCACGGTGAAGGGTGTGGAGCTGGAGCCCACCGACCAGGACTTCTACCAGAAGTTTGCCACGGGCAGCGTGCCTATCCCCTGGCAGAACGAGGTGGGGCTTGCCCACGGGGTAGGGGTGGGGGCGGGGGCTCCAGGGGTTGGCCCTGGGGGCAGTTCTCACACAGCTGGCTGTCCTATGGCAGATGGTGGAAACTGAGTGCTTCCAAGAGCTGAATGTCTTTGGGTTGGATGGCTCAGTTCCCCCAGACCTGGACTGGAGGGGTCAGCCACCTGCACCCCCCAAGAAGGGACTACTGCAGAGACTCTTCAGCCGCCAGGTAACCCCCAGTAGTGTCCTACCTGGGCCCCCAGCCTTGCCCCAGGGGACGGTGGGTAGGAGGCCAGCCGGTGCCCGCATGTGCTGCGAGTGGGCCTCCTCCAGCTGTGCCAGAGGGGCCCAGGGTCTCGGCCTCATTCCCACCTGTCCCCCACCCCTGGCTGGGCTCACGGCCTCTTTTCTCTTTCCAGAGGTGAGCAGTGTAGGCTCCCCGTGGGTTGGCCTTCTGCCTGGCCTCGGGGAGCCACGGGCAGCCCTTCCATGGCAGAGGCGAGATGTGGGAGAAAGAAGTCCGGTGCCCGCTCCCCCCTCACCCACTGCTTCCATTCCCTGCACCCCGGCACCTTCAAGCTGCTAGCCTTGCTTAGCATCTGTCTCCCCATGCCCTGCCTTCACCAGCCCCAGGGGAGAGAGACTGGATGGGGCCCTGCCCTGACAGCCTGGGGTCCCCCTGGTCCCCCTTACCTCAGCCTGTGGTTGGCAGCCTCTGCACTGATGTCCAGGCCCCTCGTGGAGAGTCCCCTCCCTAAAGCATGGCCCTGGGCAGTTCCTGGCCTGTCCTGGCAGGGCCACCCAGTGATGGCAGTGGTGGCTAATAGTGCGTGCTCTGCCTCTCTCCCTCCGTGTCTTCCCCACCCTCCAGGATTGCTGTGGGAACTGCAGCGACAGTGATGAAGAGCTCCCCACCCGCCTCTAGCCCTGAGCCTGAGGCCCCCAGCGGTGGTTGGCGGTAGCAGCTACTCCGAGTGCTGTTTACAGTTTTGCACAGTGGTCCTCCCCATTGTCCACTCAAGGCATGGGCTGGGGGACACAACTGGAGCTGTCCCCTGTGTCCTTGGCCCCTCAGCCCCTGTTCTGGCTGAGTTTGGCAAGGCCTAGGCTGTCCCGGGGACAAAGGTGCGTCCCTTCAGCTCTTGTCTGTGGAGCTTGGGGCTTTCTGTATTTATGTATTTGTACGAATGTATATAGCGCCTCGAGCACCCTAAAGACCCACGCTGGAGCTGGCAGAGGGGCCACTGCCAAACTCCCGGCTCCTTGGGCCCCTGGGTGCCTAAGCACTGTGCTCACCACCGCCGACCTCCGAGTGAGAGCAAGACTCATGCCCACCCTGCTGCCCTGGGCTCAGGCCACCACCTCTGGGACCCTGTACAGGCCCTTCTCATCACAGGTCAGAGCTGGGCCTGGGGCCTATGCCAAAGTGTGACCAGAGACTGGGCTGACCCTGGGGCCCACCAGTCCACTGCCCAGGCTGTCCCAGGCAGGTTTGCCTCTGCCTTCCAGCTCCCAGGGCACCTCGTATCACGCTGGGCCCTTTCCTGAAGACACCCTCTTGTAGAAACACCCCTCCCAGGTGCGGAGGTTATCCCTGGCCAACCCTCAAACATTCCAGACTTCCCTCATGACAGTAGACACGTGTGGCCAGCAATAATCCACCCCTCCCTATGTCCGTGTGTGTGTGTGCGCATCGGGGTGTGTGAAGGGGGTTGGCTGAGGCCATGTGCCCACACCCTAGACCTCCCAGCCCTGCCAGACCCTGATGGTTGTCCTGGTCCCAGTGTTGGGGTCGCATGGGGTTACAAGACCCTGGTTTTTCCACATTTAAAGCCAGTTTTTATTACTTGTTTTGTCTGATGTGAGCTGCCACGTGTCTGTGAATACAGCCTGAGCACAAACCTGTCCAGCAGCCCCTGCCTGCCTCTTTCTTGCTCCTGGTACCCCCAGGGTCTTCCTGCTTCCCTGACCCTGCTGGAAGCTGGAGGGGTTGGAGGTGGGCCTGCTGGGGGTAGCCCTTCCAGCAAGGCCCAGGAGCCCCTAGGGCTGACCTTGGGCCAGCCTCTCCAGGCAGCCCGACCTCGGTGGCCTTTGAGCTCACTCACCTGGTTTCACAGCTTCTGTTGTAAATGGGATGAGGGCAGAGACTTGGGATCTGGCTCTGTGCTCCAGAGGTGGGTTCAGCTGGCAGTGCCCCCTCGGAGGCCATTGGGGTCCTGGCCTTCCACTGTGGGTTTGGAACAGCCTAGGGAGTGAGGTGGGAGCTGATGTTAGAAACACCTGCCCAGTCTGTCTCACCTACTGGGTGCCTGGCCCAGGGCCACCCCTCTGCCCCTGGAGCAGGCGGTGGGCCCAGGCAAAGATGGGGCGATGGTGCTGGGAGTCAGGCTCTACCAGAGGCACATGGAGACCAGCTGTGTGGGTACCCCTGGGAGGCCCAGGAGCCACCATGAGGGTTTGTTTCTGCCTCTGTGCTGGGTACCACGTACCATAGAAGCCTCATGAGCTTCACAAGCTGGAGTTGCAGCCTGGTCATTTTTCAAACTGGCTTTGCACAGGCCCCTCCCATGTCTGGGAAGATGAGGGTGACACCCAGCCCCTCAAGGCAACTCCGAGAAACCACTGGAGCAGCCAGTCACCCCATCCCTGGACCCCAAGGTCACTGACAGGACTCCCACCTACCAGGGGAGTGGGTGCTGGCTGCCAAGCCGACAGTTCTTAGGGGTGGCCGGAAGGCTCCAAGCACCCACTTAGCTTGTGTTGCTGCCCCAGCTCTTGGTGGTGAGTGGAGTGTGCACCACTTCTGTTAACTGGAGGGGAATGGCATGGAAAGGGCCTTGCTGAGTCTTCCAGCTGGTGGGCTGCTGTTGCAGGGTGGAGGAAGCCAGCCGAAGATGAAGCTGGATCTTGCCCCTGAGGTTGGGACCCAAGATGCGTTTGCCCCTCTGCTCCAGCTCTGCAGGGAGGGCAGTTGAGAGGTATCAGCATGCAGTGGCTGAGATCCTGGCCCTGGGCAGGTGCGAGTGAGTGCTAGGTGGACAGGAAGGACCCTGGGGCATACCCCCTGCAATGGGTCCAGACCTCCCGCTTGGGCTAGGGAGACATCCAGGAGACTTCACTAGGGTTCACTTCACCCTAGAGCTCACTGCACCATTTCTGCAGAGGAAACTCCCAGAGTCACTTCTCAACAAGCCTTCCCTGAGCTCCCCTCCCTGCTATCCAGCTCTGAGGTAGGAGCTGGGAGTTTGGGGATGGCCCCTGCCAGTGAGGGGCTCAGCCTAGTAGGCAGGCACGGGAGCAGTGGGACCCAGTGTGAGCAGCGTGGCAGAGACTGTTCAAGAGCTGGCAGGGCTGGGACTGGTCATTTTGGGGCTAGTGAGAGGAGGCCCTTTGGCCACAAAGGAGTCAGGGTTGGTGACCCCCTAGGGCACAGGACCGGATGTGTCTGGGTGGTCAGGGCCTCTAGTGGTCTAGGATGGCGTGGGATGTGGTGGTGAGGCGGGTGGAAAAAGGGAGTGGCTGGAGTGGAGGTCAGTGAGATAAGTCAAGCAGGGCTTTGCAAGCTGTGTTAAGGATGTGGGGCTTCATGTGGAAGGGGTCTGCCCAGCAAGTACAAAAGCACCCCAAGTTTCCTTTGGGAAACCCCCCACTCCCAGTCCGTGCAGTTAGGTGGGGCTGGGTTCACACCCGCTGTGCACACATATACCTCCCACGCACAGAGCTGTGTGACGTGGGGCTGTTGGGGTCCTTGGTTGCAGGTTAGAAAATATTTGTTAAAAAAGGGGGTGGGGGCTGATAGACGAAGAACCGGACTGGGACGGCTCCGGGTCTTAGTCGCAGACCACATTCTCATCGGAGCACAACTCCCAGAAGGAAGATGTTACAGCCATGGCTGCCCTGCTGAGCCAGAGTCCAACCCCAAGGAGTCTGAATAACCGGGCTGGAAACCTACCCACTGTGCATCTCGAGAGCAGTCCACCACGATGACATCCTTGGGCTGCAATGATATTCCCCCATGAAACAGAGAACCCAGTTCAGAGGCTGGCAGACAGCCAAGCTCAGGCTCAGCCTAGGCAGTGGGGCCTCGCTAGAGCCCACTTCTGTTGCTGGGGATGAGCAGGGTCCGTGGAGGCCAGCGATATGTTTCTCCTCCTCCTGCTACTTCTAAGTAGGCATGTGGTGATGTAGGCTTGCTGGGGACACAGTGGGAGGAGACTTGAGTTGGGAGGAGGCCATGGATTCCTGAGTTAGCGCCACACTTGGGTACCTGCCTGCTCCAACCCTGCTCACTGCATGAGTGCAGTCCCTGTCAGCATGCGACCAAAGCCGGGACTTCGTGTGCTTTCCCGGCTGAGCTGGCAGGGAAAGGGGGTGGGGGGCGCGGGGAGCTGGGAGGACGGGGGTCTGGAGTTCAGCTGCTTGACTGAGCATCCGTGTGCTCAGCCGATTGTGTGCACTGGGTTTGCCTGAGTGTGCCCGGCCCAGACAGCCTGTTGCCAGAAAGGGTGAGGCGTGCCGAGCGCATTCCCTGTGCAAGGGGAACCCGGCGCGGCAGGTGGGTGTGGGTCCTCTGTCTTTGGCTCACGGAACTGTCTCCTCCGCTGCGAGGCGTGGGGGGCTGGGGCCCTTTGCTGGCGGCCGCGCGCGCGCACGCCGGGCTCAGGACGCGCCGTGAACGCGCCCGTGCGCGCGCCCCGGCTGCTCCAGCCCCTCGCTCGGAGCCGCCTTCGCTGCCACAGTCAGCTCCCCGGGGCCACCGTTGCCTCCCCGGCCGGGGACTCTGTCCGAGGGCCCCGCACCACTCTCCCAGAGCCAGGAGGACGAGCTGGAGGAGGATGTCTGGGCCCGTGAGTACCGCGGCGGTGGCAGCGAGCTCGTGGACATGGAGTGAGGGTGGAAGACAGTCCCCGGGTTGGCCCCTTCCTGCGAGCGGCTCTGTACCCTGGACCTGGGTCGCCGCCCGGGACCCCCGCCCCACGGGGGGAGCCCCTCCCCCAAGCCCAACTGCAGGGAGGGAGGGAGGGAGGCAGAGAGAGGAAAGGCGCCAGTGAGCGAGGGAGAAGGAGCAGGGTGCGAGCAGCCACCGGTTCGCTTGGAAACGGTTGCCACAGCAACGGGGTTGCACTCCCCGGCAACGCGGCTGCGGGGCGGCGACACTCCCTCCCACCCCTCCCCCCACCCCACCCCACGCGGGTCCGCAGCCCCAGGGCTCCGGGGGATAGGATGCAGGGACTCCTTCTCTCGCAATTGGGGTAACTTGGCCCCTCTGGCTCATCTGGGTGTGCCTCCCTCCACAGCCGGTTGATGGTGGGAGCTGGGGGCGATCACCCAGTGGGCACGATCTGGCTCCCACGTGGCTGCAGTCCTCGCAGCAGGGCTCCTGGGGTGGCTGTATACGCGGGGCCGCCCTGGCCTGCCATGGCAGAAAGGTGGCATGGAGACTGGGTCCGGGTCTGTGCCTGACCACCCTTACTCCCCCACCGCCACCGCTATCACTTGCCTTTGAAATGGCCCAACCCGAAATGGGTACTGCAGAGACGATGTTCTTTACCGGGGGGAGAGGAAAGAAGCTCGCATCCCTTGTCTTCACGGCGGGGCACATGTCCTGCCGAACGCGCCTCCGGCTGGTGGTGGGCCTCTGCTCCGGGTTCCAAGCCGCCATTCTCCCGGGAGGGATGGGAATAGTGTGGGCAGGGGCAGAGGAAAGGACACTGCTGACCCCGGGAAGCTGAACCTCGGGCCACATGGGAGTGCCCCGGCCCTTTGTCTTGGTCACAAGTGTCCCTTTCTTGTCTGAGCACAAAGCCCAGACTGTGCTGGGTGGCAGGCGTGCAGGCTGGCTGGCAGGCCAATGCCACATGGAGATGCCCTGACCTCCAGGGGAGCTCCTTTGGGAGGACGGCAGTGGGTCAGAGGAAATGACCTCTGGCTCCCCTCCCAACCTCCCCTCCGCAGCAGTGTGCTGGGGAGAGAGCCACCCCTCCAGTCAGCTTTCCTGGGCCTGACTCAGCAGATGCCAGCCCCTACTGACCACAGGCCCCAACCACAGACCACAGCCCACAGCCACCACCCTTGGCATTCCTTTCCCATCTGGGGAGGTGTCCTGGGCACCAGAGGTGACCATTATCCTGGGCATTTGAGACCTTGGCATAGAAGCCCATGGATGGCTGGTGCCCTAAGCCAGGCCTGAGTCCCCACCCCGCAGACAGCAGTGCTTTTGGGACTGTTCACAGGCCCCTTTCCTTCTGCTCCCTCTCTGTGTGAGAACTAGAGCGAGGGCTCTGCCCCCGTCCTTCCCAGTCCTTACAACAGTGATGCAAGGTAAGTTCGCATGTCCACTGTAGAACTGAAAACTCATGCTGCTCAGGGGGGCAGTGACTTGCCCAAGGTCACAGATCCAGTCACTGTGGAGCGAGGTTTCCAATGCCCATTCTGATGGCACAGCCCCTCTGCCTACTACACGTCTCTCGTGAGCCGGGCAGGAGAGAACTGTAGAGCCTTTGAGAGGGGCATTCTTAACCTTCTCTCGTCCACTGCCAGGGAGCAAATGCCATCCTTCTGGCCTTGGTACATCTTTCCTTTTTCCAGATCCATCAGCCAGATTCTTGCTTCCTCAAGTGTTCTGTCTACTGCTGGGCTGGCTCCCTCCCTCCCTCCCTCCCTCCCTCATTCCCTCCATTTTCCATCTCCGGGAAGACTGAGCAGTGAGGTTCACCTTAGGCCCCTGGGAAACCCCAGGGGTCTAAGCCTTAGTTTGTGGCCTGATCAGCTTGCAGCCTGGCTGTGGGAGAAAGATTTTATCAAAGAGTGGCCCGTGCAGGGCTGGCTCCTGTGGGTGCTCAGTCCAGCTCAGTGGTTGGAGACCAAGTGCCTCCAGGGCACAGGGGCAATGGGATGAGTGAGGGGTGCTGAGGAGCTGCTTGGCCGTTGCCACTCACCCGGTGAGGACAGGGACGAGGTGTAACCAGGCTGCCCCATTTGCGCGACGAGCCAGAAATCCAGGGTTTTATGTAAAAACTGGTTTCTAAATGTTGGCAACTAATTAATTTTTAAAAATTGATTGTGGGCCAACAAACACACCCATAAACTGTGTCCAGCCTGCCGGTCATGAGGCGGGGACCCCTGGTCCACAGTCGAGTAGTGGCACTTTTTGCCAGACCACCCCCGGCATGGGCAGATGTGGCGCCACGGTCTGGCTTCCAGACCTCTCGAGGCCGCAGGATGCTGGCATTTGATGGGTTGCATGCAGCTGTGCACGCTGGTCTTGGAGTGAGTTTCACCTCCCTCATCAGTTCTGCTCCGGCCTCTTGCCGCCAGGCAGGCGTCACCATTGCTGTCTGACAGGCCAAGGGCCTTCAATTCAGACTCGGAAGGAGCTGGGATGGGGTCGCCCAGCCCCAGCAGGGTGGGGTGGGGCAGATGTGGAATTTGAACCCAGGGCTCCCCTCGTTAGTGCTCTGTGTGTTAGACCTGGCTGCTCCTCAGGAGAGGGGATCCTTGTCCCCCTCTTCACCCTCATGGTGTGGCCAGCCCCCGTGGAGGGACAGATCTGAGTACATTAGGTGCAGACCCACATGAGGCCTCTGCGCCCACAAGCCCTAGGGGCCCAGTCTCTGTAGTCCTGTTTGCAGCTCCCCAAGCCCTAGGTTCCTGGGCTCCTCCCTCCCTCCTCTGTCCCCTGGTCTGAGTCCTTGTCACTTCACTTGACCAGTAGTTCTGTCCCCACGGGCAGCGAATCTCATGACCCAGAGCCCCAGCTGCTTGGGGGTCTCCCCTGCCCACACCGCAGACCCTGGCCAGTGCCTGCATGGGGTCTTTTCTTTTCATTCATGTAGATGTGTGGCCCCTGGCTTGCTTACAGAACACCCTGCTGTCGCTTCTTGGCCTTGTGTCTCACGTGTACAGAACAAGCCAAGTGTACAGAGCAGCCCGGCAGAGCTGGGAGCTGGGTGGTGGCTCCCCTCTCAAGTGACTTTCTGGTGAAGGAGGCTCTGGCCAGCTCCACACCTTGACTTTGGCAGCTAGCACAGTTCCCATCATCCCTCTGGCCTGAGTTCATCTGTCTTGGTGAGGGAGGAGTGTAAAAATGCCCCCAGTGCCTTCCTGAAATGCCATTCCTGCCAGGACAGTGGACTTTGCAGTCACCTGGAAGTTCCCATGTGGGCCTGAGCCAGCTCCAGCTCCTTGTCTGTGGAGCAGGGATGGCAGCAGCCACCTTCTGGGTGTCACCGAGATAGTGAATGTACAGAAGCCAGTGGGATCGTGGTGTGCACAGGGCACACAGGACAGGTTAGCAGCCACTTCCTTCTTTTTAAAAAATTTTTTAAATTATTTATTTATTTATTTTTAAAGAAGGATGAAGGGAAGGAGAAAGAGAGGGAGAGAAGCATCAATGTGTGATTGCCTCTCAAACGCCGCCCCCCCAGGGACCTGGCCGGCAACCCAGGCATGTGCCCTGACTGGGAATCGAACCAGTGACTATTTGGTGGGCAGCCCATGCTCAGTCTACTGAGCTACACCAACCAGGGCCTTTTTACATTTTTTTAAATTTACTTGTTGGCTTTGGAGAGAGAGAGAGGGAGGGAGAGAGAGAGAGAGAGAGAGAGAACGATTTTTGCTATTCTACTTGTCAGTGCATCATTGATTGATTCTCATGTGCACTCTGACCGGGGATCGAACCTGCAACCTTGGTGTACTGGGTGATGCTCTAACCAACTGAGCTACCTGGCCAGGACAGCAGCCACTTCTTTTTTTTTTCTTTTACTATAAACCATTTGTTTGTTTGTTTGTTTTTCTTTGTTTTTAATTGACTTTATTGGGGTGACATTGCTTAATAAAATCACAGGTTTCAGGCATACAGTTCTACAACACATCATCTGTTACGTGTGCTGTGTGTTAACCGCCCGGGTCAAGTCTCCTGTCACCGTTTACCCTCTCCTCCCTGTTCCCGCCCCACCGAAGCCACTGTCTTCCACCCCACCCTCACTCCTCACACACACTCCCCTTCCTCCTCTGTCCCCTGGTCTGAGTCCCTGTCACTCCACTTGACCAATAGCTCTGGCCTCAAAGGCAGCGAACCTCATGACCCAGGGCCCCAGCTGCTTGGGGTCTCCCCTGCCCACACCGCAGACCCTGGCCAGTGCCTGCGTGGGGTCTTTTCCTTTCATTCACGTAGACGTGTGGCCCTCAGCTTGCTTACAGAACACCCTGCTGTCGCTTCTCGGCCTTGTGGCTCAGGCCAAGTGTACAGAGCAGCCCACCAGGGCTGGGAGCTGGGTGGTGGCTCCCCTCTCAGTGACTTTCTGATGAATGGCCAACATTTCCCAGGAACTAATTGGATCAGACCCAGCTCCTGAGGTGTTCCTTGTTCCTATGTCTAAAAGGTAACTGGACACCTCCAGTCACTCCTTCAACAAAGGTTTTTGAGGTACTGTGTGCCAGGTGATCAGGACAGACGCAGCCTCTGGTGCCGAGTACAGGCCACTACAGAGCAGTATGACATCACCGGGCTTCCCATCCAGCGGGCTGGGGGCGGGGGGAGGTGAGGTGGCTCAGGGCTGACTTGTCCAGGCAAGTGACAGGCAAGGCCTTGAGGCTGAGTAGTGAGTGTTGGGGCAAGAGCAGCAAGGCTGTGTGGCAGGGCCCCCCCCCCCCGCACCCCGAGAAAGTGGAACTGGAGGCTGAACTCCAGGAGGGATGAACCATGGAGCCCTGAGAGGGAAGGCTGGAGAGGCCTTGGCAGGGGCTCGTCCCAGAGGCTGTGATCCAGGTCAGCGGCTCGCTCTTACCATCTGCTTTCTGGACCAGCAACAGCAGCACAGGCCGGGAATTTGTTAGAAATGCAAACACTCAAGCCCCATCCCAGACCTGGGAGCGGAGCCCAGAACTCTGTCTTAACAAGTCCTCCACGCGGCTCTGTCACTCACTCCAGTTCTAGAGGCTCCTGCTGCGCTGAGTTAGAGAGCTGGGCTGGGCCCTGAGGCAGTGGGGGAGTCCCTGGTGGTTCGGGCCAGAGGGCCTGGGGAAAATGGGCAATGTGGAGAGTAGGTGGGACCCAGCAGGAACCCAGCGCAGAAGTAGAGAGTGGTGGTAGCCATGGTAATAGGGGCACAGGTGAGATGTGCAGGTTGCCAGCCAAGGCAGTGGCAGGGGGACCAAAGGAAGCGGTTAGATGAAGGCACACAGCACTGAGCAGAGAGACGGGATTTGATTGATGGGGTCAGTGGTGGGTCCTTTGCTGAGATAAAGGACCCAGTAGCAGATCTTTGGGGCCTGAGGTTGGGGAACTGGAGTTCTTCACGCCGAGAGGCAATGTGGCAGGTGCCTGCAGGGGTGCACCAGGCCCAGAAAGAGATCTAGGTGACCCTGGGTGTCATTTCACCTCCTAGAGCCAAGCGTTCTCCTCTGTGAAATGAAATAAATGCTGACAGCCCTCAGGATGCCTGCGGGACAACCTGCAGTGCCCAGCCCTGGGGCGGGGAGCACCTTGGGGACACACACACCTCTGCACCCCCAGCTCAGAAGCCTCCAGAAGCACTCATGTTTGTTGAGCCTCTCCAAGCCTTTTGCACAGATTAGCAATACCTACCATGGTCATTGAAGGGGGACTGAGGCGACATGGAGTTTAAGAAACCCACTGCCCTGGGCCTTGCTTTCATCCCCTGCTGTGCTGCCAAGGAGCACGTGGCCTTAGAAAATGATACAAAGCAATATGCTCACAAACTCTACAAACATGTCAAGATGGAATCCTAAAACACGTTCAAATAACCTGGGAGAAGGTAAGAAAAGAAAGGGGGAACAAACAGAAAACAACATAAGACGGCAGACTTAAGGAGGAGTTCGTCTGCAGGCACCATACCTGACATGGCCAGAGGCAGACACGGGCAGGTGTTCACCGTGAACAGTCAGGAGGGGCTGGGGAAGATGAGAGGCTGTGGACAGGGGCAGCAGGGGCTGCTGGAAGCAGCCCACTGAGCAAAGGGATGCTGTTTGGGGAGCCCTTGAGCAGCTTGGCCTGGTCAGGGAGCGAATGTGGCAGTCTGGACAAACGTCCTGATGAGGACGGATAGCGCGCCTGCTGTGGATTAGATGGGATGGATGGCGAGACTCCCATGTGGCCAGATGCTGGACAGGAGACATGCCTTGGGCAGGGCCCTGCCCATTCGGACTGGGTGTTGGTGCCAGTGTGGGGTCTGGGGGCCAGCTCAGCTGCAAGATGTCTCTTCTTGGACACAGAGTGGCCTAGTGGGTAAAATGCAGTAGTTCCTGCCTCCTGGTTGAGGGACCCCAGTGGCATTCAGCTGGTCTTGGGCATGGCCTGACACAGCGGAATGCCCAGCCAGCTGCACTGGGCCCCTGAGGGCACAGTCAGCCTCTGTCCTTTATTCCTAGTTAACGGGGGGCTGCCACCCCATATTTCCTCCACCTGTAGCCTTTTCCCACTCTGGAGCTGGTAGCCAGAAGGGCCAGGGCCTTGGTGGGAAGGAACAGGAAGGCATGCTTTGGCTATAAGCTGTCCGGTTTGCTCACTGTCCCTCAGCTGTCAAGTCTCCCTGTTCCACTGCTCACATGCACCAGGCTTTTCATGTATAGCTCAGCTGTCAGGTAGGGGAAGGGGTTTTGATGGGCTTTGGATGCAGACTCAGGCTAAATTGTAGCCCACCCCTCTTTACTAGCTGTGTGACCTGGGGCAAATTAATTTCCTTCTCTGAGCTGGTCTCCTCATGTATCAGATGGACCCCTCAGTGAGAAAGTGGTGTGGAGGATTACACAAGATTCTACTTGGCAAGGGCCTAGGACAAGGCCTAGACAGTCCTCAGCAGGTATGTCTATTTCCTCTTCAGCCAAACATCACCTCCAGCCCCAGAAGCGCCTTTTTCTGACCCAGAGTTGTTTTTGCTTTGCAGGCCAAGGAGCCTCCTAGTTAGTGCCTACTTCCTCAGAGCATTCCTGAAAATTCCTATGGGCTCAGGATGAGGAGAGCAGCAGATTTAATTAACTCCTAGTGACTGGCAGCATGGAGTTTTTATCCGGGCTGCGTCGCCATGGCAGCCTCCCGGCAGGGTTGTGCAGGGGGTGGGCGGAGCTATTGTTCCTGCCATTGTCTGTTCTGGTTTGCAGGCCCAGGAGAAAGGGACTGGCACAGGCACCAACTGACACATGGCACAAGGCAGCTGTGGAGTTAGACAGGAGCCATCTGGGGTGGCCTGTGGCCTGGCTCCTCTTGAGCTTGGGGCTCCGGCCCACCGTGGCCCCCAGAGCTGAAAGTGTGTGCATTGGACATGCCGAGGATAGGGGTGTCCATGGGACTCCTGGAAGAGGCCCACAAAGTAGCTCAGGCGCAGCCCTCTCCCCCCACCCCCTTGGGTTGGGTTTTGTGGCCAGGCTTGGATCGAAACTACAGCACTGCCACCTGTCATCTACACAGCTAATTGCTCCACCCCCTCCTTCTCTGTAAAATAGGAATAATTCCAGTTACCCTAAAGGGTTGCATATGAAAACCCCTGGGTACAAGGCATTCAGGAAGGGCTCATTTCTGTTCTGCGGGGGTGGTGAACAGTCGCCTGCCACCTGTCACTCCGCAGTCAGGGTTCCCTCCTACATTCCTCTTAGGATGCCAGGCTCCCCTCTCAATCCTGTCTACGGAGGGGAGTCGGGACGATAAGTGCCCATCTGGAATAATGTGGGACCAGGTGGTTCCAAAGACGAGCTACTTTTCCTCCACTCTGCAGGAAGGGAAAAGAATTGAGGGGAAGCGACCCAACTTCCTGGAGCTAGAAGGGCAGGGCAAAGCGCAGCTACTGGGGGTAGGAGGAGAGGGAACCGGGATCAGGCAGGCGGGCAGAGGTGCCTGGAGGAGAGGGAACAGCCCACGCTGGGCTGACGGGTGGGCGTTCCGCACAGACAAAGGCAGGTGGAGTGCCGTAGCAGCCGGAATCACTACCCCCCCCCCCCACACCAAGAGTGGTGACAACTGGGAGGTCGCAGTGCGGGCTAGGCTATTCCAGGCTTCGTTGGGCAGCCAGGGTGAGAGTGGGTACAAGACCTAGAGGGCCAAGGGCTGCTAAACACACGGATAGGGCTGAAGCTGGGCGCCGGTGGCTGCTTGCAGGGCTCTAGGTGAGCCACCCTTTCCCCGCAGCCAAGCAACCGCACCGAGGCTTCTCTTCAAGTTCTGGCGGGGGTCTGCCAGCAGCCCTTGAAACCCTCTCCGAGCTGTATCCTCGGGATGCGGGTAGTCAATCTCCCTTGCTCGGAGGCTGAATCTGGCCTTCTTGCGCCCCCTGCCGGCCGGCCTGGAATTCCCTCGGCTCCCCGGCCGCGGCAGAATCTCAGATTCGGGAAAACCCTACCGGGGAAACCTCGGGGTGTGACATCACCGTATTCAGTGGCGTCACCGGGGCCCCGACGAGTGCGGGGGTTCCGGCAGAGGAGGCTTTCCCGGGGCTGCGCAGGGCACAGGCGTGGGCAGGGAAGTTGTCTGGAGCTGCAGCGCACCTTCACCGCGCCCTGTGTCTGTCCCATAGGTCCTGCGCGGTCCCGGGTGAGGCCCGCCCGCGCGCCCGCCGGCGCCATGGAAAAGAGCGGGCACCGCTGCTGTTGCTGTCCCCCGCCGGCGCGCGCACGACTTGAGCCCCGCCGCGGGCAGCCCCCGGCCGCTGGTCCCCAAGTGATGCTGGCGGTGCCTGGGAGCGTGGCGCGGGCCCGGGGCCACGTAGAGGAGCCCATTGTCCAGTGAAGCAGCCGAGGACCCGCCGCCCGCGCCGCCGCCATGGTTATGTCCCAGGGTACCTACACGTTCCTAACGTGCTTCGCTGGTTTCTGGCTCATCTGGGGGCTCATCGTCTTACTGTGCTGCTTCTGCAGCTTCCTGCGCCGCCGTCTCAAACGGCGCCAGGAGGAGCGACTCCGTGAGCAGAATCTACGCGCCCTTGAGCTGGAGCCCCTCGAGCTCGAGGGCAGCCTGGCTGGGAGCCCCCCAGGCCTCGCGCCGCCGCCACCACCTCACCGCGGCCGCCTTGAAGCGCCAGCGCACGCGCACCAGCACGTGCACGTGCACCCGATGCTGCATCACGGGCCCGCGCAGCCACACCCGCATCCCCACGCACACCACCACGCGCTGCCGCACCCGCCGCCGCCGCACCTCTCGGTGCCGCCGCGTCCCTGGAGCTACCCGCGCCAAGGTAAGTGCCGACCTGCCTCGGAGGCTACTGGGGTGGGCGGGGCCTCGGTGGCTGGCGGGCTCATCACTGACGCACCCGCCGGTTTCCCTGGGGCAAACTCCTCCAGCCTCGGAGGGTGCGGGCTTGGCCTGGGTTTGGCTTCTGGCCAAAGTTTCTGCGGGATTCTCACGCTTTCGGACCGTTTCCCGCCCCGCAGCGGAATCGGACATGTCCAAGCCACCGTGCTACGAAGAGGCAGTGCTGATGGCTGAGCCGCCGCCGCCCTACAGCGAGGTGCTCACGGACACGCGCGGTCTCTATCGCAAGATCGTTACGCCCTTTCTGAGCCGCCGCGACAGCGCGGAGAAACAGGAGCAGCCGCCGCCCAGCTATAAGCCGCTCTACCTGGACCGAGGCTACACGTCAGCGCTGCACCTGCCAAGCGCCCCTCGGCCCGCAGCGCCCTGCCCTGCACTCTGCCTGCAGGGGGACCGCGGCCGCCGGGTCTTCCCCAGCTGGACCGACTCCGAGCTCAGCAGCCGTGAGCCGCTAGAACACGGAGCTTGGCGCATGCCGGTCTCCATCCCCTTGTTCGGGAGGACTACAGCCGTATAGAGGGGCACCCGACGATTCGGGCCCCACTAGCGGACTCCTGGCCTGACTGCGGGGCCTTTTAAATGCTTCCCTTGGACTGCGGGGGGTGGAGGGTGGGAGGGATTTCTTACCCCGTTTGTTACACTTTGAGGATAATAAAGGTGTGTGATTCGGTTTGGTAACAAGTGGAAAGGATACCAACTGCTGCGCCCAAGGTTGTGGTGACCAGGCGTGCCTGGGCCTTGACGAGCGAAACCTGAACGCGCTTTTCAGCTGCTAAGTGGCTGGAGGATGCGGAACTAAACCTGAGGTCAGCATGCTTCTAACTACACCCCACCTTCCCTGCCCATGAGATCACGGCGAGGGCGCCCCTGCGGCCTTGGAGGTCGGAATAAATGGGGGGAGGGAGGCAGGGCCCCGCCCGCGGCCCGCCCCAGATCCACCCCAGGAGGCCCGAAGGGATCTGGATTTCTTTATTAACAGACATGAGCACGACCCGTTACAGAAGTTTGTGCTTTCCAAAAAACAGTTACTGAATGTGAAAAAGGAACCCAAGCAAATGGGGAAGAGTTGGGGGGGGCCACCCAAGCCCCGGGGCCCCACCCAAAGCCCTGACCTGAATGACGCCTAAGGCCTCCAGCCTGGGACCCGCCCAGCAGGAGGGGGCAGGAAAGGGATGGGAAGCTGAAGGGCCCCAGATGGGCCTGCTAATTCCTTTGGGCCAGGTGGGTAGAGGTAACGAAAAGGGCGGGGAGGGGTCCCAGGGAGCCAGAGCCGGCGAGCCATTTATTGCCATGTTTTCAAATTCGTGCAAAATATCTGAAGCCCTGGACAGAGAATACAAAGTGATATTTTTCCAAGAAACATAAAACTAGGAAAAGAGGTGGGGGGCATTTCCCACCAGAGCTCCCCCCTTGCCAGGCCCCAAGCAGGATGAGGCCTCCACCCCGGCCAGCTGAGTGAGCAGGGAGGACTAAGCGCTACAATCTGGACCGGGCAGAGAGGGGGGTGGAATTTGCAACAGCGTCTCAACTACCAACGGGAGGAAAACCAGTCAACTGTACAAGTCTCCTATCAACTTAAAAAAAAAAAAACAAACAAAAACAAAACAAAAGCTGTAAAAGTCAGGCCCTGTGGGTGGGGAAGCGGCCAAGTCCCCGGCCAGGGCCGGAATCCAGAGTGGGTGCCAGGCGGAGCTGCTTGAGTGCAGGCGCGGCGGGCCGTTTGGCCAGAGGCCGGAGCAGGTGGGTGGCCTTGGCAAGGGCAGCCTGAGGGCGGGCGCCACTGCTAATCGCCACCCTCGAAGCCCTCCTCCTCTTCCGGGACTGGGTCTGCATCCCAGCAGGTGATGTCGATTTCTATGATGTTGGAAAGGAAGGGGAGTTAAGAAGATGGCCGGCAGATCCAAGGTTGTGTCCCCCAAACCCTGAGAACTGTGCCAACTCTGTAGGGGGGATGGTACCTGCCCATACAGGAACCCAGGACCTCACTAATTCCGACCCATCATCCATATCCGAAATACCTGGAGGCTTATTGTAGAACACAGGAGGCGGAGCCTTCGCACACAGATCTTCTGATTGGGTGAACTCCTCCTCCTGTGATTGGCTGAAGTACCCCTCACTGGCCTGTAGGAGAAAAACATCAGGTCACTGTGGCCCCACCCAGCAAGACCAAGGCTGACCTACCAGGCCCTGAGCCCGTTGCCCAGGCAACCAGTGATTCCATGGTTGCCAAGGAAACAGATACCTGCCTTGGTAAGGGGAATGGAATAAAGCTTCCCCCTAATAATGTGGGTCACAGAGAAGGAGGGTACTGCTGCAAGCCTGAAACAGGGTTAGCCCCCCAGCTCCACCAGCTTCCAACCCTCCCACCAGGCTGTCCTGACCTACCTGAGTCCCTTCCTTCTGGGTCGTCTCGCCATTGGTCAGCAGGTGGGCCTCTGGCTCCGGCTCCTGATCCAGCTCCTCCAGAGCAGAAGGCAGAGTTGGGGCCTGAGGGGCAGCCAGGGACTCCCCTTCTACTTCTGCCTCTGGGTCACAGAAGGTGGCTGGCGGCTCAGGCAGCTCATCAAAATTGAGGAGGTTGGCACATACTTCACCTGTTGGTGGCACTGGTTCCTGAGCCCCCTCATCCAGCAGGGGCACCTCTGTCAGAGTGACCTCAGCACCTAATGGTGCTGTGGGGGACCTAGGCTCAGCCTGGTGTGTGGAGGTGCCATCCCCATGGCCAGGCCATAGGTCTATGAGGCTAGCGGGGGCAGGGGTGGCGGTGTTGGCAACAGCGGTGTTAGCAGCAGCAATGTTGGTTTCGACAGCAGCAGCTGCCAGGGTGTTGGCTGCGGTGGGGTCAGCTATGGCAGGCTCTAGTGGGGCAGCCAGGATGGCCTGCTCAGGAGCTGCCATGAATATGAAGTCCTCTATGGGGCTGCCTTGCCCTTGGGGAGGCTCTGGTGCCCGAGGGGGCTCCTCCACCAGGCTAGCCCAGGTCTGAGGGGCTGCTTCGCTGGCCTCCTTGACGGTCCCTTCACTGTCCAGGCGGGGGCCAGGCTCCTGGGTCCCTGTTACAGCACAAACGGAGGAGACAGAGGTGACCAGCTCCGCCAGAAAAGGCCCTGCACAGCCACCCTACTGACCCTGCCTGGGCACTGAAGAGCTGGTGACCTCGCAGAAGGCCTCCCCCAATATCTCCATGCAAAGTGCCCCTGGGCCCCGATGCCCCTTTACCTAGTGTCTGTACACCACTCAGCAGTCTTGGGAGGAAGGCCCGATTCCCACTACACGAGAGACACTGAGGCTCAGAGGGCAGATCTAACTGCCACACCAGGGCTCCTCACTGCCACAGCCACCTCCAGGGCAGTGAAGACTGGGTGGCCCAGGTCCCTGGGGGTTGTTACCATGGCCACTGGGGGTTCCCAGCACAGGGACTGGTGAGAGGCCCCATAGGGCTGGGGGCCCCTCACTCACCTTGGGTTGGTGGGGGTGGGGGTGGCAGTGGTGGCGGCTGCGAGGATGTGACCTCATCCAGGGCCCGTTCGATCTGCTCAGAGACAGGGGTGGAGGCTGTGCTGGAGTCAGATGGGCTCCGGGTGGGGATGGGTGTGGGCGCCATCCTCCGGTGGCTGTCCAGGTGGCTGCCTGTGGAACAAACCCCCACGCTGGTCAGTGAGGGCCGGGAAGCCAGGTGGGCTCAGGACTGTACACCTTGGGGCCTGGCCAGCACCTCTTCTCTGAGTCTGGGTGGGGGCTGGGAGCTCCCCATGCCCCCCAGGGGCCAGACCACAACTCCAGACCCTGTAAGCTAGGCCCCTGGGGGCCAGTGCCCCTTCAGGGCCAGGGAAAGAGGCAGGCAGTACCTGCTCTTGGGACAGACACCAGAGAGCAGCAGTCAGGCTGGGGAGTGAGGGCAGGGGTGCTGCTGGGAAGCGGGGCCCTCCTTACCCCCCTGCCGAGGCTGCTACCTACATGGGAGGGAGGAAGAGAGGTTTGGGGTGCGGTGACAGGTGATATAGGGAAAGGGAGTCCGTGGAGGGGAGGAGGAGGAAGAGGAGGAGGAGGAAGGCCCACTGTCCGATGCCTTTATGAAAGGGCAGTACGGACGACCTGCCGAGAGAGACAGACAGAGAGAGAGACAGAGGACAAGAGAGGGTCAGTCTCCCCCACCCCCACCCTGAGGCCTTACCCGCCCCCACATCCTGCCCTGGGTGTCCAAGCTGCCTTCGGCCAGGGCGCACATACAGCCAAGCTGGGCTGCAGCCTCAAGCTGTCCGGTGACACCCACCAGCACCAGCCACACACAGCAAGGAGCCCACCCACCGCAGCCAGCCTTGGCGAAGCATACACCCGGGGTGGCCAGCCCCACCCCTGCAGCCCCAGCACAGGCCAAGCACGCGCAGGGCCAAACACTCAGACCAGCCGACAGGGAGCAAAAAGGTGCTTCTGGCAGGGGAAAGCTGCAAGGAGAGCCCCGACAGGGAGACTGGGTGCAGGCTCCAGGGCCAGGGCGCAGGGCCACCTCACATGCAGCACAGTCCTCAGGCAGGACCTAGCTCAACCCCAGCAGGTCCGCTCCCTGCAGCCAGGAGTTCCTTCACTGAAGCCAGAGCTGCCCAGGGGGCCTCTAGCACTGCCCCCGCTCAGCCAAACACCAGCACCGACTACCCTCTGCGAGCCTTCCCGGTCCCAGGAGGCGAGGGGGAAGCACACGTGACGAACAACCTTGTCTTCTCCGAGGTCCCTGGGCAAGGCCTCCCTTCCAAAAAAGAGCGCCAAAGAGGCTTGGGGCCAAATCCTGAGGAGTGAGGGTCAGGTGAGGGGGGACCTGGGACTACCTGGTCGGTGGCCGAAGGGTGAGGGCACATCGCAGCTGCCCACAGAGGCTGACGCGACTCGTTCCTGCTGCTTGAAGAACTCCCGTGGGTTGTCAGGCCGCTGGGCGATGATAGCCGCTGCCTCCTGGGGGCATGATGAGGGGATCAGGGCCCGGCTGAGGCAGCCCCGCTGGACTCACCTGCCCTGTCCCCCCAGCTCTCACCTCCACCTCCGATTCTGACTTCTTCATCTGGGTCTCTTCCTCTTCTTCCTGCTGGTCACCCTGGAAACCAAAGGCAGTGTCCTGGGCACCACCCCCACCCCAGGAGCTCTTGCTTCCTCAGAAACCATGTTTGCTTCAAGATCTGGCAGGAAGGGCTCGCAGATGGCACCTCTGTCACACAGCAGCTCCTCACCATCCACAAGGCCCTCAGCCAGGTACTTCGTCTCCGGCCTGGACAGGCACCTGGGCGCACCCAGCTCAGCGCCTCCTGCTGCTTCACCCCAGAGCCATCCAGGCACCCTCCCTGCTTTGCAGCCAACTTTTCTGGAACCTCCTACCCCAGCACCCAGACAACTGAGCCCCGCTTCACTGCTGCCTGGGTCTCAGCGTCATGAGACTGCTGCTTCCTCACTGCACCCCCACCCCGGGTTGGCCCACATTCCCCACCCGAGTGACCTAGCCTCTCTCCAGCAGCCCCCTCCTACCCTGACCTGCCCGCACACCTTGAGATGTAGAGCTGAAGCCACCAGTGTGACAGTTTCCATACCTGGAACATGCACACCACACACACTCGGCAGAGGAGAGGGGTCTTCCCTCAAACGCCTGACCCCCACCCCATTCAGGCTGTTTCCTTCTCTGGGTCCCCATGAACTGTTCTAGGCACACACTGTGTCAGAATGCTCCTGTCTTGGGGATCACGTCCCCCACCCTTAGTCGGCAACTCGGGATGAGAACTAGGTCTGCGTGTGACTGGACAGCATGAGGCTGAATCGGCACACGTCCGCTCAGCTGAATTCACTTAACGGTGTCCCCTGCTGCCCCGATGGCAAACGGGGCAGCAGGACTGAGCTGGGAGAAGAAAACACTGCAGGTGGGATGCTGTAACAGGGCTCCTTTGTTTTCGAGCACACACCTAACATTTAAACTTTCTGTTGGGGTGCACTATAACGGCCCTCCCCCTTCAAGAGGGTTGTCCCTCCGACCACAACTTCCCATCTTCTGGGATGAAGTCTAAACTCTGATCTAGCTTTGTCTTCCCAAACTCCCCCACTCCTCAGCCTCCTGGGCTCCAGTCGGGCTCCTGCCTTCCCATGAATGGGACTCTCACCAGCTCTTGTGGGCACTCTGTCCCTGCTTAGTGCAATATGACCTCCCTAGGCCCTTGCTCTGAATGGGCAAGTCAGGTGGCATACAGGTGCAGTGGAAGGTTATCAGTCTTACAGAAGGGGACAGCTGACACATGGATGAACCTGGAAGACACGCTGAGTGAAACCAGCCAGTCACCAAAGGAACAGCTCTGTATGATTCCGCCCAGGAGACACCCCGAGAAGTCAAATTCACAGAGGCAGCAAGATGAATGCCAGGGTCCGGGGAGGAGGGGAGGATGGGGAGTCTGTGCTGTGTGCGTGCAGAGTTTCAGCTACGGGACCATGGGGAAGCCTGAGAGAGAAACAGTGGCGTCATCTGTACAAGAGTGTACTTAATGCCGCTGAACTGTGTCTGCAAACGGCTAAGATGGTACACGTCATCGTAACCGATTAAGGTCATCGGTTAATTTCACCTTCTCCACCATATTTCTCACACCAGGCACACGGCAGGCAAGTGGTAGCAAGGCTTTGCTGAGTGAGTGAGGCTGGAGTTTACCAACTGCCCTTCGCCTCCACCACCCAGAGGCCAACATGACTGGAGTCATCTGACCCCCACTTACTGCCAATGCCTACAGGATGTCCTGCTTTCTCCTGACCCATCTCCTGTGGGTGTGGCCCTGAGGCTCCGTTGGGTCCCCAAGGTGCTCATCACGGTCCCAATCCAGACAAGCGCCACCCACCTCCAGTCCTGAACTGAGCCTCACCACCAAATGGTCTTCATTCAAAGCACGAGGGTGTGAGTCCACCATCATTTTTAAAGGGCCAGTCCACAGACCCTACGTAACACCCCAGTGTTTGGAGGTCCAGGCAGCACCCCCAGAACAAAGGGGCTCCTCTGAAGCAGACACCATACACGCTGTGTGTCAGATGCTCAGTGCACCAGCCCAGACACACTCGTGTGGCTCTGCAGCACTAGCGTGGGGGCAGGTCTTGAGCCCCTGAGTGCAGGAAGCAGGGGCAGTCCACCTGAGCCCCTCAGGCCTTGCTGGGAGGCAACAGAAGAACCTGCTCAATGAGGGCCTGGACCAACAGAGGTTTTTCTTTCAGTCTAGAGTGTAAGCTTCTCCAGGGAGGTCTTTCTACACAGCCAAGAGCCAGATCACTCCCGTGATCGCGTGGCAGGCCTGACATTCCATGACAGCCCACGCAATAGTACCCAGAATGCCCCGCATTGTCCCCAAGCCCCTGGTCTCCCCTAGAGGCCTGGGAACACAGGGGCCATCCACATTTTCCTGACTAGGAGATGGGGAGCCCCGGCTAAGCACTCACAAAAATAGACTGCTCCTTCAACCGCCTCTTGGCCTCCTCAGCTTCTAAAGTCTGCTGTTTCCTCCTGAAACAAGAAGTGGGCATCAGCAGGCCTGCACCCCTCCGGGAGGGCCCAGGCAGACCTGCAGGGGGACGGGGGGCGGGGGGCGGGGGGCGGGCCTTGCCAGGGTGGGGGCGCGCACCTGTGCTCCTCAATCTGCTGTTCCCGCTCTCGGTAGCGCCGCTCTCGCTCCTCCTGCTCCTGCCGTTCCTGCTCCATTCGCTCTTGCTCGAACCTGAGTCTCTCGTCCAGGGCTTTCTTCCGCTCCTCCTCCTTCCTCAGCTCTTCCTCCTTCTGCAATCACCCGTGCCAAAGCAGTGTAGGCCCTGAGCCGGCAGGGGGGTCCCCTTCCCCTCCAGCCCGTCTCCAACCCAAGACTGGGGGGACGTGGTTTCTGGGAAAACAGGGTGAGCCCCTGGGCAGAAGGCTCACTCTTCAGCTGGGGGAGCCCAGAGGATGGGACCCGCTGTGGGTGGGGCGGTGTGGGGAGAGAAGCTCAGGGGCCGGGCTGTGGGGCCAGGCTGGCGCAGCCTGCAAGCCGGGGTCAGGCCCGCACCTTGGCCTGCTCCCAGAACTGCTCTCGGTTGATCCGCTTCATCTCCACGGCGGCGTCAGTTTTCTGGTAGGTGGTGCCCTGCAGGGTCAAGCGGCCCAGCGTGAGCTGGGGCAGCAGGCCGGGCACTCCGGGAGCTCCCACCCGAAAAGGCTAAGACAGGAGCGGGGCAGGCGAGCCCCAGGCGGGGCCACCGACCCGGGATGCACACTGACCACCGGCTCCGCGTTCTCGTCCTCGCGCAGCCGCAGTCGGTGCAGCACCGGGCTGGAGAGCCTCGCCAGCCCGTTGGAAAGCCGCTGCCCGATGGCGCCCGCGTCGATGTCTTCCACACTGCTGGCGTTCACGATCACGTCGACGCCCTGTGGCAAGAAGGTGTGTTCAGGCAGCGTGGCTCCCTCCTGTCACCACCACCAGCAAACAGACCCTGTGTGGCGGGCCCCCGCCCCCACTCGCACCTGGAAGAATTCAGCCACCTTAGCCACATGGCTGGCACAAGCACATTTGCGGGCATCAGGCACATCCTCGCCGACCTGCAAAGCACCCAGCACAGGCAGGGTTGGGCAAGGACAAGAGGGGGTAGTGGTAGCCCAAGGCCCCGGGCTCTCTTCCCACGGGTGCAGGGGTGTCCTCTCCAGCAGTGTCAGTGGGGAGAGCAGGGCGATGAGTAACTGTTCTGGGGCCTCCGCCCCCTTCCCCAGCCCACAGCTGCATACCCAGTTGATGAGCACGTATTTTGGCAGAGCAGCCTGGGAGTCCTTGACGCTGCAGAAGCCGTACATCACCTTCTGGTTCTCAAAGTGGCCCGAGAGCTCCTGCAAGCCCCCATCTGGGGGAATCAGGAGGGAGTCAGGACTCCCATCTCCTAACCCTTACCCCACAAGGGCCTGGAACCCGAAGAAAGGTTCTTCCTGTGGGCTCCATGGGCACCCCAGGACCAGCAGGCTCGGAGTGCTGTGCTGGGGTGAGAAAGAGTAGCAGGCAGGCCCCAGCTCTGCCTGTGACTCCCCAGGGTGTGATCTGGGGTAGGGATGAGGACACGCTCGTTCTTCACACACCCTCATGTCTCCCGAGGTACAGTGCCAGTAAGGGAAAACAGAGCCTTTGCCCCAGAGAAAGTGGGGGTGATCTGGGCCAGCCCTGCCCCGCCCCTCCTCCCTAGCTGTGTGACTTTGGGTAAGTCACTCTCCCTCTCTGAAGCTGTCTTCTCATAATCAAGCAGGAAACAAGGCCCCCTGCCTCCTTGCCCTGGAGAGCACAGGGATGACCAGGAAGCACACCTGCCAGACAAGCACAGGTCGCTGGATGCACACCAGGAGGTGGCCTGGAGCCAGACGGGTGGGGAAGAAAACACCCAGAGGACGGGGCAGGAGAAAGCAAAAGAGAAAAATGGCTTGGATTCTTACCTCCTGACGCTGCAAGCTTGAGGTCATCTGAGCCATCCTCATATGTGTACAGAGCCCTGGGGAGAGGGAGCGGTGGCTCTCAGAACTGCCAATTTTGGGTGGGGACAGCTCTAGGGAGGGGGAGGGGGAGGGGGAGGAGGAGGAGGGGTGACACAGAGAAGGCAGGAGGGGAGGGGGTTCTGGCCCAGCACCACTGCCAAACAATAGGGCTAGGCACCATTTCGGTAGGGGGTGCTGGCAGGGGGGCCTGGGTCAGCCAGGGAAGAAACCGCTGCCCATGTGCCTCATCCCGAGCCTTGGCCCTGGCAGCCTACAACCCAGCAAGCGGGTGTGAGATGGAGATTCCAAGGCGACAGTTCCTTGGTTACTGTTCCCTGGCTACCACACTGGTAGTCCCCCATTGGCTGTTGCCAGGCGTGTGTCTGGGTACCCATCGCCCCTCCCCTCACAGTGGGGAAAAGAGAAGAGAGAACCTGGTGCTCACTCCGATCAGGGCATCCCATGGTAACCATGGCAACCCAGCAACTGGCACATGACCAGCCCACCCCAACTACAGGCTCCAGAACACAAAGGACCCCAGGGACACACCCTCGGCCTTCATCTCGGCCTCTCTGAAAGGTGGATGAGGTCACCCAGGCCACTCTTGCCCAGATGGTGGTGGCCCACGGGTGATTTCAGTCTCCTGGCCTCCCAGCCTCTCAGCCACCTTGGCCCCAGCTGGGGCTCTGGCCTCCTGAGAGTGTCAGCCTTTCCTTCAGCCTCGGCGTCACCGGAAAGCTGACCTAGCAGCCTGCCTCCTCCCTCCTCCTTCCTAGCGTCTTCTCCCCAGGCTGCAGTGCCACAGCATCCATTTCGTGGCCGGGAAGGCCGGGATGTGCGCTCCCAAGGACCCTCCTTGAGAGGACAGGCCTGGGGCAAGGAGGGGCGGTGGAGAAGAGAAAGGGAGCGAGTCGGCGGGAGAGACAGGGAGAGGAAGAAGAGAAGACAAGAGAAAGGAGGGAAATGGAGGGATAAAGAGGAAATGAGGAAAGAAGAGAGAAAGGGAAGGGAGAGAAAGAGGAGGGAGGAAGAGAGAGAAGGAGGAGGAAACACAGAGGGAGGGAAGGAAGGCCCGGCCCAGCCCCTGGGGGTCAGCCCAAGCTGGTGCTGCGAATACACACACACACACACACACACACACAGAGGATTCCCAGAATCCCTCCCGCCTGAAAGGGACACAGGTGGGCTGTGAGGCAGGGAGCTCTTGGTCCAACTGTTGCCCAGGCCCCAGCGCTGGCAGCTGTTCCCCAGAACAGCTGTCCCACCACCTGTCCAGCTGCCCTAAACCACCGCTGGGAACAAAGGGCCCTCAGAGAAGCAGGGTCTGTCCCTCCCAACTCCAAGGATGAGAAACTGAGGCAGAACTCCAAGGCCGTGGTCCCAGCCAATGCTTCAGACGACACATGCCCCAGGAATGAATGCCAGCCTCCCCCCCCCCCCCCCCCAGGCTGCGAGGACCCTTGCTGCTCCCAGGAACACCTGCCCTCCCCCTCCCCCCTCGGCCCTGGCCTTCCCACCTCAGCCACCTTCCTGGCTCTGGCCCCCGCCCTGACCTGGCAAAAACCACAGCTAGGGTCAAAGCCTTCAGCAGGCCTTCAGCTATGCACCGTACACCTGCCCTTCCAGCTGGACCTCTCCACCAGCGCCACAGGCTGGACCGCTCTCTGACACCAAGCACAGCTCCGACACTGCCCGCCCTCGAGGCTCTTACATCTGTGGTTCCCTTCACAGAAAGGCCAGAGCTGCCCCCCCACCCCATGCCCACCCAAGGCAGAAACCCCTCAGGGCCCCGATGGCAGCTCTACGGGAAGCTGTGCTCTGCGCCCCAGACCGTGTCCCACAGCCCAGCAGGGATGGGCAGAGACTTCTGCGCCCGCCCCAGATCTCACTCAGCCAGTGCTTCTCAATCACATCAGGGTGGCCTGGGCAGAACACAGGAGAAGTCAGGGAGGGGGAGGGATGTACGATCTCACCAGCTCCAAGCCCTGGAGACAGACACTGCCCTGGGCCTAAGCTTGGGGAAGACAGAAGTCTGACTCAGTCAACAACAGACACACTTCACACCCGGCCAGGTCTGCACAGCAGTAGGTGTTTGTGATGCAGACTCGGACTCTGAGGAACCATCAAGGCCAGAGAAACTGGACTGCAGTGAAGTGTCAGCTGGAACGGCCCAGGTCCAGGGAGGTGCTAGGGTCAGCTCAGGCGAGACGCTAAGGGCAGGCGGACCCCTGGAGAGTCCCACTCTCAGGAAGTTGTGGCTGCAACAGCCCTGAATGTCCCTGATCCAGCTGAGCCCAATCCCCTCTTCTGCTTTTCAAGAGGACCTGAGAGGAGCAGGCTCTTGTGTGGTCACACAGTGATTCATGTCACACCCAGGGCAACACTAGCTCTCTCACTACACTGACTTCCTGGGTCACCTGTTCCCAGTAACTGGGCCGTGGTCAGCTTCAGAAGCCCCTCCAGGAAGCAGCCTGTACTGGCCTCTCCCGGGACTGAGCTCCCCCACTATCACCACTCAGCGGGAGGGCGATGACAAGCCCCTCCAGCCAGGCAGCAGTTTTACCCAGGACACCCCCTCCAGCCTCTGAGCACAGGGTCTGCCCCTGGGCCGAGGCCCCACCGCACCCCTCGCTTGAGCGGGTGGCTGTGAGCACTCATGTCCCCACTGCAGGATATGATCTTCACACTCTTTTCCCAAAATGCTATCTGGGCCCTTGGGACTGAAAACAAATGCATGCATGCGCAGGGTGCGTGTCTGCATCTGTGTGTGTCCCACACACAACCCAGATGGGGGGTGACGCACGCCAGGGATGAATAACTAGCTTTGGCCACATGGATACGGCGCGGAGATGGGAGCCCAGGCCTCTGCTGAGCGTGAGGTGGGCCAGCGGCGGTGGTGTGGCCCCGCACTGGGCCTCCGGGGCTCTGCTTTTAGGAGCTTGGGGGCAGTGGTGTGGTGGTAGACAGCACTCCTCGACTGAGGGTAAGTGGGGCGCTCCGAGCTGGATGGTGGCCCCTGTCCAGGCAGGGGCCATCATAGCCCAAGGCCAGTTCCTCCACCAGGCCAAGCTGGCCACCTGCCCCAAACTCTTCCCATGATCTCAGCCCCTGGGGCAGGGCGGGGACAATGAGGGGCCGCCGGCCCACTTAACCTGTGCCGGCCTCTCCTGTGACTGACCTGCAGCACATGGGAGCCCGTCTTCCGAGTCCATCCCTCCAGGCAGACCTGGCCACCCGCCAGTGCTGCAGTACTGTGGCATGGACGCCTGGCCATTTGTACCCTCCTCCAGCCCCCAGGTCAGTGTCCCTACCACAGTGCCCTCCCTTACTTGCATAAGCCCAGCCCAAAGGAGGTCCCTTGGGCATGCCCTCACTCTGTGCCTCAGTTTCCTGCCTGCTCCAGAAACTAGAGGTCTGGAAATGGAAAGAGAACCTGCCCCAAGAGAGGGGTGTTTTGGGGAAAATGATTCCTGAATGGGGCAGTGGGGAACGCCCTGGCTTTCCTACCACCCTGGAGATTCCAGCCCCAGAGCAAGTGGCCCACCCCTCCCAGAGCTCAAGGGGAGACCACGGCTGGGGAAGGGGTGCCGGCAGCCCAGCTCCTCCCCAGTCAGGGAGGGGAGAGCCCCTTGCACTGGGCGATGGGGCCGAGGGTTCAGAAGATCTACTCCGCCCCTCACCCATCCCTGGGAGCTCTCTCCAGGCTTGTGTGGGCGCGGGCTTCCTCCCAGGGTCCCCAGCTGGTCCTCCAAGCCGGAGTTCGGTCCCTGGGCATCTACCAGCCCAGCTGCCCAGTCCCTGAAATCCCCTCGATCCCTCCCTCCTCCGCGGCCGCGAGATGAACAGGAGTCACTGGGCGGCAGCCATGTGGCAAAGAACATCTTTGCATCACACCCCAACTCCGAGAGGCCCCCCGGTGGGCGGGGCGTCCGGGCCCCCAGCCCTCTCCGCTCCTCCCCCGCCCTAGCGTTCCTTTGTGCTGTGGCCGGTAGTCCAGGCTGGGCCGGGCACGCTGAGCTGGCTCCGCTAGCTGGGTCCCCGCCCCATCCCCGCCCGGTCCGCGCCCGCTGGAAGGTAGCGAAGGTGCCCTTGGTCGCCCCGTGCACACCTGTCCCCCGGGGCCGAGGCGGGGGATGGGATCCTGCAGGGCCACGCGGCCCGGGGCCACACGTCCGGACCCCGGGTCCCTCGACCCGCGCCCGGCCACCGCTCTCACAGCGCGCCTAGGGCGGCCTCGGGGCGCTCCCGGCCGGCAGCGCCCCGCCCGGCCCCTCCCCCGGCGCGCACAAAGGCAGCCCCTCCCGGTCCTCCTCGGTCCCTGCACCATTTCGGGGTCGTCCCCTCCTTTCCCGGCAGCCGGGTGGCGGGCCGGGTGGAAACAAAGGCGCGGCGGCAGCCGCGGCGCGGGGACAAAGGGGCCGAGGGGCGGGGGCGGGGGCTCACCAGTCGGCCGCGCTCTCCTCCCGAATCACCTCCTCGTACGCCGCCAGCAGCTCCAGGCGGTGGCCGCTGAAGCTGACGCCGGCCATGCTGCGGGCCGGACCGAGGCCGAACGGACAGACGCACGGACGGACAGAGGAGGAGGGATGGAAGGAGGGAGTCACCGCCACCGCTGCCTCGGAGCCTCTGCGGCGAAGCGAGCAGAGCCAGCCAGCGGCCGGGGGAGGGGAGCCGGCCGGCGGGGGGCGGGGGGCGCTGGCTCCGCCCGGCTCGTCCCTCCGCGCTCGGTCCTAGCGCCGCCCGGGCCCGGCCCAGGGGGAGGTCCGCCCCCCCTTCCCGGCCTGCCCCGGGCGCCCCCGCGCCCCTCACCCATAGCCCCTGGGCCCGCGCCGATCCGCCCCTCTGCTCCTGAGGCGGGCCCCACCCGGGTCCCCAAACTTCACCTACCGTGGCCCCAGCTTAGGCGCTCACCTTCTTCCTCAGCCCCAAACCCAGCCGCGTCCCCAACCTCACCAACCGTCTGTAGGTCCCCCTTCATTCTTCTCCTTATCAGTTCCCAGTCCCAATCCCAAATCCACTTCATTCGAACCCGGCCCAGCCCCATTCCCTGTTTAATTTATCTCTACCCCGGCTGGCCTCACCGCCTACCCCCATCCCTGGTCCATCCCAACCCAATGCACAGATCAGCAACCCCCACTCCACCCCGTGGTACATCTGCGGCCCATCCCCACCTCTGAAAGGCCCTTTCCTACTCCCTCCTCCTCCCCCCGGCCCTGGCATTGTCCATTGCCATCTGCGTCCGAACCACAAGTACAGCCCCATTCCCAACTCCATGCTTTGGCAGACAACCTCCCCCCCACCCAATTCACAACACCGCATCCCTAGCTGCACCCTCCTCAGTCCAGCCTATCCTGTTGCCATGCCGATCCCAGTTCCCAAACACACCTCTCCATCCCCGCCTCCTTGCCCATTCCCAGCCCCAACCCCGATCGTTACCCCAGCACTGCCAGCCTCCTCCACCACCCCTGCCCCACCCCTAGGCTGAGCACCCCCTTACCAGCTGCCTTCTGGGCCCTCTCAGATAGGATGGGCCTAGGAAACCCTCTGCCTTGTCTCCCAAGCCTCAGGCCTCCTGGATGATCCCATGCAGACTTCCTCCCAGTGGCAACATCTCAGCCCAGACTCCCAGGGCAGGACCACTCCAGGGACACTCCAGGACTAGCCTCCGGGCACCTTTATTCCCCGAAGTTCTGAGCCCAGGGATGGCTGGGGCCCTAGCCGAGTCTCCTGCAGCAAGTAGGCCCAGGGGGCAGGACCTCCTGAAGCACCCGCTAGTCCTTGCTGAAGTGGGACCCTGCACCCTCCCCAGTTCTCAGAAGCCTTCCCCACCGCATACAAAGTCTCCCGCCTTGTCTTCCCAAGGAAGTGTTGGAGCCTGAGCAAGGGCCTAGTCCAGGCAGGGAGGCGGAAGAGGTGATTCAGCTGGGTCTTTGAATTCTGAGTTGGCCGAGAGGAGAGAGAGAGTAGTGTGTGTGCTGATCACCAGCAGTGGTTCCCAGCGCTTTGGAGTAGGGCGACCCTCTTAAAACTCAAAACATTTCACAGATGCTGGCCTGTGGGGGTTCTCTGTATCCACTATGCCCATGGGCCTCTGGCCCTAGAAGTTTCTCCAAGGCCCCCAGTTGGCACAAGGTCCAGGCAGGGTCAGAAGGATTTTGGGGGAGGGAGAATACACCACAGCGAGGCTAAAGAAGCCTGGAGTAAATAGGTAGGGGGACCTTGGGCCTCGGGTCCTGCTTTCTTTGACTTGTCCCAGCTCAGAATTCCTCCCCAGACCCCTCCCTGGCTCCCTTCCCAGCCTCCTGCTCACTCAATTCCACGTCCACTGGCAGGAGTCACGCATGGTGCTTTCCCTTCCTCACATTCCTGCAACTCCCCATCCCCCCTACAAACACTCTCCAGCCACACCCACTCTCACCTCTGCCATCTGTATTTCCAAGTAAACTGCTAATTTTATTATTTTTAATGGACTTTAGCCTTGGCTGGTATAGGTCAGTGGATTGAGCATGGGTTGCGAACCAAAGCATCGCAAGTTCAATTCCCAGTCAGGGCACTTGCTTGGGTTGCGGGCCAGGTCCCCAGTGGGGGCCACGTGAGAGGCAACTGCACACTGATGTTTCTCTCACTTTCTCCCTCCCTTCCCCTCTCTAAAAATAAATATATAGAATCTTAAAGAAAAAAAAAAGAAAACCAAACTAAGGACTAATATGTGAACAAACGCAGAGAAAAAAATGGACTTTAGAGAGAGTGAAAGGGAAAGAGAGAGAGAGAAACATCAGTTTGTTGTCCCACTTATTTATGCACTCACTGGTTGCTTCCTGTGTGTGCCCTGACCAGGGACTGAATCCACCCCCTTGGTGTATTAGGACAATGCTCTAACCAACTGAGCTACCCAGCCAGGGCTACTGAATAGATTTCTAATTTTAGAACAGTTTTAGATTTACAAAAAAGTTATGAAGATACTGTAGCCCAGTGAGGCCCCCATTGGTGGAAGGAAGATGGCCGCCTGCTTGCCTGCCTTGGAGCCCACCCTCATCTTCTTACCCTTCTTCCTTCACACCATCTTCCTCCAAGAATGTGTGTGTCTGTGATGTGTCTCCACACTCAGCGGCCGCAACCAGTCCTCAGCTTCGTGGACCTATGCGATGGGGTGACTACTGATCACTCCCTCTGAGAGTCTTCCTCCTTCCCGCCCTGAAACCCACCCACCCAGCCTTGGAGTCCTGCCGAAGGGCCTCCTGCAGGGTGACCCAGCAGCACCGACCACCCTTTCGATTGCTAGCATGCCGGTCTCTCCCCACCCCCAGAGGGTGCACTCCTCACACATACACTGGGGTGCTGGCCCAGAGGCTTGTGGGTCCCCAGGTGGAAAAGACAACAAAGCTGGAGGATTCAGACCAGAAGCCAGTCACTTGCTGTGTGACCTTAGCTACAGGGCTTTTCCTCGCTGAATTTTCTTTTTGATAACAGGCTGTGGGATAAAATGTGACTGATTGGAGGCTTGGAAACTGAGAGCTCCTCCTTCCCTCCTCACAGCCTTGCCCCCTCCGCCTCACCCCCCTCCCTGCTCTGTGCTCCCCACAACTCTCAGGGAGGCCTCAAGGCTGACAGTGGGTCTCAGGACTTTTTCCAGCACTGGCTGGAGGATCCTTCTCTGCCCTCATCCTGCCTCTGGAAGCTCCTACCAAGTACACCTTCAAAAGTGTCCCCTCTGCTCCGGCCCGGTGGCTCAGCTGGTTGGAGCATCGTCCCCTACACCCTGAGTTTGCCGGTTCGATCCCAGGTTGGGGCACATATGGGAGGCAACCAATCCATGTTTCTCTCTCACATAGGTGTTTCTCTCTTTCTCTCTACAAATTAATAAACATCCTCAGGTGAAGATTTAAAACAAAACGCCCCCTCCTTCTTCCCAGGTGAGGGTCCTGGCATGGGGCCAGCCACTTCTCATTAGCTGGGCAACTGACCAGCCGATTGCTGCCCAGACCTTGCTAACTGAGTGGCCTTACACTCATTGCTTGACCTTTCCTGTGCCATCCAGGATGATAATACAGCACCTACCACATGGGGCTTGTTTCAGGGTTTCATTTGATTTTTTAAAAGATTTTATCTGTTTTTAGAAAGAGGGGAATGGAGGGAGAAAGAGAGGGAGAGAAACATCAGTGTGTGGTTGCCTCTCATGCACCCCCTTCTGGGGGCCTGACCCACAACCCAGGCTTGTGCCCTGACTGGGAATCGAACCAGTGAACCTTTGGCTTGCAAGCGGGAGCTCAATCCACTGAGCCACGCCAGCCAGGGCATCGTTGAGGATTTTAAACAGTCTCTGGAAAGTGCTTAAAAGGGCAACTGCACACAGTCAATGCCATTGACATGTTGGCTGTGATTACAGTTTTAGAGATGGGAAATGTGAGGCTCAGAGAGGAGCAGCGATTTGCCCTGAGGCACGCAGCTGGTGAGTGATGAAGTCCGGATGGGAACCCGCGTGTGTCCCTCTCTCATCACTACAGCATGCCACAGGCCCTCCTCACTTCCCCTTCCACATGCTGGGGCTGGCCTGGCCTGGCCTGGAAATCAGTCTGATGTAGCTCCTCAGGCTGCTGCTAGCTGCAGGGTGTAAGGAAGGAGTTAGGGGGCAGGGTCCTGGGTGTGGAGCACGAGTGAGCAGTGTGGTGGACGTCCACAGTTGGGACATCCCAGAAAATGTCCTGGAGCCGGGAGACCGAAGAAAAAAGCTGACAACTCCAGCATACGATCAGGAGTTCAGTAAGAGAACGGTATAGGTGAGATGCACCTCAGGGGGCGGCAAGATGGCCTGGATGGCCTGGGTGCTGCGTGCAGACACCAGGGGGTTCTAAAGGACAGGAAGAGATGGATGGGGGCACTAGGGTAGGACCATCCCCAGATAAAGGAAAATGCCTTGCATGCTTGCTCAGTGAAGCAATCCACGGCCCTCTCCCAGAACTGCAGAGGTGGCACACACCGTGAGGGCAGGGCAGGGGTGGGGGTGATCAGAGGGCTGGGGGAGTGGATGGGAAGCCGTCTCTGTTGTGGTCTTGATCTGGCTGGTTCTGGCTCAGGGGTCCAGCAGCAGTCACGCCGTTGAAAAGTCCATCTTCCTCCTATAATCCCTGCGCCTGTCTTCTGGCTGATTTTCGGCTTCAGTCTCCAGACGGGAGCGTGTCCGGGCCAGCTGGTCAGACCCAGTGACTGCTGCGGGGATGGACACACGATCCAAGTCAATGCAATGGGCATCAGCCAGGGACCTTAGCTGGAGTCATTAAGAAAGTCTCTACTGGGGACGCTGAGCAGGCAGCCTGTGACCGGAGCTGGCTGAGGGCACCTGTGCCTCGGACGACGGGGAGAGCTTCGGGAGAATGGAGCCAGAAGAAGCTCAGAGAGATAGAGGGAGAGTAGAGACTGCTGATAACACCCTTCAGGCCAGATCCCGCCGTATCTGAACCTCTTCCGTTAAATGAGACAAATTCTCCCTGTTTCTAGCTCAACCAGTTTGAACAGCAGCTGGAAGAGTCCTTTCTCATCGACCCCAAGCAGTGGTCACTGTTGTCGGTGGCAAGGGAAATAGGTGAGCTGACCTTCTAGTCCCCCAGGCTTTGAGCAGGAGACCCGGACTGGTCCTGGGGCCCTCCCTGAGCACTGTGCAGTGACCCCACCGCTCAACCTCCTGGGGCTGGCCCCACCTCCCGCATTCTCCCCAGGCTCCTGGGAGGCACCTTCTTGTCCCACCAGGGCCCTGGAACCCAGCACCCCCCAGCCCCCAGTTGGGGTGGGCCCCCCCACACTCTCACAGTGGGCTGTGGACTCTGCATGGCTGCCGCTCCCTGTGTGCCTTGGGCTCAGCTCGGTCACAGCAGGGCTGCACGGAGGGGCCCACAGGGACGTGTGTACCCACGTGTGTTCCAAGGCCACACGGCACTGAGGAGGCAGGACCAGGATCATCTGTTCCTGTCTGTTCTCTGCACTCTGGCGAAGCAGCTTCTCACCCTGCACCGTGTCTCTCTGACTTCAAATGAGCTCCAGCCGCTCTGAGCTGGAAAAAGCCTGTCTCTTGCTGGCTGTCTCTCCAGTTGCCTAATCAGTCCCCTGCCATGGGCTCTGCCCCCTCAGCTGGGGGGACTGCACTCTCCCAGGGCACTAATGGCTTCCCCTGCCACACACAGGGTCAGTTCCCAGTCACTGTGGTTTCTCTCCCATAGCCATAATCCCTGCAGTGATCCCTGCAGCTCTGTGGTCGGGGGGCAGCCAGGAAGGGCAGTGAGGAGCACCCCAGTCTTTGATCTTTGGAGCAGCAGAGTTGGGGCATTCTGGCTGGGCAGCCCTGGACAGGCCACTTTCCTTCCTCGAGTCTCAGGTCCCTCACCTGAAACATGCCTTTAAGGAGATGTCTTGAGTGTGTTCTGAAGATGAAATGAAATGTGTATCAGCAGTTGCTCTGTGGGGCCTGGCGGTGGCTGTTCATAGCGGGGGCCTGTGCTTGTTTCTGCTTCCATCCAGGGGAGCTCCTCTTTCTGAGGTTCAGTCCCCAGCTCTCTGCTCTTTACTGTCCCCTTACATCTGCCCACCTTTGGCCACCTTCTCTTGGTGTGGAGAGGACTCTCCACCCGCCTTGGTGCTCGGCCGAGTGGGGGGCTGCGGGTCCTCCTGGCTGTGCAGCCCACCTGAGAGCACTGTCTGCACTCTCGTCTGCACTCTCCTTCCACATCCTCACCACGCTGCCTCTTGTTCCTCTAACCTGGCTGCTGCCCAGCTCTCTACTAAACTGATCTGGCAAATGTCACCTTGTTGCGAAATGTCACGGGGCTCCTGGCCTTATCTGCCTGGTGGACACTGTCTGTCGGCAGGTTCTGGAAACACTCTTGCCCAGCCTCAGCCTGCACGCCCCAGTCCCCAGGGCCCAACTGTTGTCCTCTGCGCTCCTGCCTCCTTTTCCCAGAGATGATGCTGGCGCTTCCTGTCTGGGGTTGGGGGGCTAGTTGCTCTCATACTGGATTTGGCAACATCTATTATTTTTTATTTTTATTTATTTCCTTTTTTAGATTTTATTTCTTTTTAGAGAGCGAGGAAGGGAGGGAAAAAGAGAGGGAGAGAAACATCGATGTGCAAGCGATACATCAATCGGTTGCCTCTCACATGCCTCCAACTGGGGACCTGGCCCGCAACCCAGGCATGTGCCCTGGCTGGGAATTGGACCAGCAACCTTTCAGGTTGCAGGCCAGTGCTCAATCCACAGAGCCACACCAGCCAGGGCTATTATTATTTTTTTAACAGGATTGAAAAATAAATCTTAGTTGCCATCATTAAAATACCAGATTGCACGTTCAAGTCCAAATCTCTGGACGCTGTTGACAAAGCGGCAGACCTGGCCACAGCTCCGCACCGCCGCGTGGCCACCCTTGGCTGCGGCTGCGGTTGCAGCCGAGGGCGCCTGCCTGGAGAAGGCTCCCCCAGGACTCCAGCAGCACTCACCATCCACCTCTGTGATCGCACTGACTCGTATCCATGGAAACCAGGGGTGGACCGAGGGCTTCATGGTTCAAGAGAAGTGAGAGAGAGTACATTTCACTATGGAAGTGAAAGATACTGCTTAATATGCCAGAGATGTCTATGTTGAAAGAAAACCACATCCCACCTGCTTTCTCTCGGTGTGGACCTGGCCGGCTGCAGCTCCCAGCCTTCCACAGGCATCGGTCACAAGCCTCTGGGGTGCCTGCTCCGGACCTGTCCCAAGCTCAAATGGAACCCGAGGTGAGTCCAGACTTGAATCTTTAGCCATGCCCTGATTTGTCTCCTGAGTGTTCGTTCCACAGGCACCTCATTCAGTCTTTCAACAAGCACTCCTCGGCCATCCACTCTGTGCCAGGCTCTGGCCCAGGCTCCGACGAGACACCGTGAAAACAACACAGGGAGCCCAGCACACGTTCCCCAGGGTCCTCAAGAGGACACAAAGGCCTGAGTTGTCCTGGTCTAGTTGGGGCCTGCTCCTGTCTCTCTCCATCCAGGCTTGGGACAGGCCGGCGACAATCCCTCCAGGGTAGCAAAGGGCACCAGTGAGAAGCAAGAGCCCCTACACAGTTGGGGCCAACACCTGAGTCTCCAGGTGTCAAGGTGCCAGGCAGAAGCAACCTTCCCAGGGGGCAGTCACTGGTGAATGGTGCTCAGTGCCAGCCCCTCCCAGGACAGAGTAAAGAGCTCCAGCCTGGCTTCTAACCTGGACTGTGGCTCGATGGATGTGCGAACTGGGTCAGGTCTCCTAATCTTTCATCTAAAAAATGAGAGCAACTGCAGATGCTTCTCGGGGTTGCTGGGAGGGTCGCAGGAGGTGATGTAAGCAACGGCTAATAGAGTCCAGGTGCCCATCAGACTCGCCTGCCTTCCTCTCCTCAGCCCGAACCCCCTGGGGTTCCACTCTAGGCTCCCAGGAACTGGCACTGGGTCCCACCTCTACCTCCGCTGTGTCGTTTTCCTGCGCCTCTCTTCCCCTGACCCCCAGCCAGCCTCCAGGCCTCCTGTTCACCTGCTCGGGGCCAGGGCTCCTTCTACAAGTCAAAACTGGTTGCTTCACTACTTCAAACACTTCTGTGTCCCAAACCACATCCCCCAACCCCCACTGTGCCCCCAGGAGGCAGTCCCAGCCCCTCAGTCTGCCACTGTGGCCTCCCAGGACCTGGGGTCCCCTTCTCTAGCCCCCCCTTTCTTGGCAGCAGCTGTCCAGCAGATGGATGGCAGATGGCAACTCCGGGTCCCAACTCCTCTGACTTCCACACCAGGCTGAACCAGCCTCGCCCCACTCCTGTGGGTGCCTGGGCCCAACACACGGAATCCCATCGTTCTCCTCCCACTCACCAAGAGCCCTGCACGTCCCCATCACAGGGACCATGAGGATGGTCCACCCTAGGAAACCCAGCTCACCCTGCCTGCCGTGTGCCCCAAACCCCAGCACTCCTTGTGCACAGCAGGAAGGTGCAGACAACACACAGCTAGATACAGGTTTATTGTGGCTCTGGGCGTGGACAGGGCCGGGGTGGGGGTGGGGGGCAGCACCATGTGAGGTGGGGGGGTAGTGGGGGAGACAACGGTGGTGAGGCAGGGCCCAGGGAACCCCCCAAGCTCAGCCAGGAGATAGGACTGGGGTGACCTTTGCCAGCCCTACCCAGAAATCTGGTGGGATGACTCCAGGAACAGTGGCCCTTCCGCTGGGCAGGGCATGGCAGCAGTGGGCTGGAAGGGTCACACGTGGGAGAAGGCATGGCTCTTGCAAAGGGGCTTGTCCTTCTTGGAGTAGAAAGTCTTTCCTTCCAGGTTGATCTGACATATCTGGGGACAGCCGTGGTCCAGTCATTTGGGGTTGGGGGTGGCAGGAGAGGCCCCTTCTCAATTTCTCATGAATCCCAGAGGCAGGCGCTAGGAGGGAGGCTGGCTAAGCACAGGGTGCTGGGGGCTGAACTGAGTCTGAGGGGTACTCACGGCGCACACGAAGCATGTGTCATGCCAGCTGAAGCCCAGAGCCTCCAGGAAGCGGTCACCAGCATCTATCTTGAAGTCACAGCCTCGGCATTTTGTGCCAAACATCTTCTCATAGTCTGGGAGGGGTGAAGGGGGAGAGGAAGGAGCCGGGTTCTCACCTGCCTTGGCCCCGTCCCTTCAGCCCGTCCCCGCCCCTTTGTACCTCGCTCGCAGTAGGGCGCCCCTTCTTCCATGTAGAAGGCCCTGTTCCGAATGGGTGTCTTGCAGGCAGCGCACGTAAAGCAATGCACATGCCAGGTCATCTTCAGGGCATGCATGATTTCCTGGGAGGAGGCGACAGTCACCTGGCGGCTCAGCCCACTCCTGTCCAGAGTGCGGGACACAGGGAGCTGGCCTGGGGCCCACTTCCTTCCCACGGTAATGGTTACCTCTGCACACCCACCCTCCCACTGCCTGTCTCCAGCCCTGAGGTCTTTGGGCGATGTCCACTATGCCTCTGACCAGACACGTCCAAAATCTCCACACCCCAAACCTGCTCCTCCCACAGCTGTCCCCACCCCTGTTTTCCACCACTCCACCTTCCACCTGCACAAAACCCCTTCTCTCCCACCCACATCAGGCCCACCAGGAAACCCTGTTGGGTCTACCTTTGAGATACATCCAGATTCTGACCACTTCTCACAGCCTCCCTGACATGGGGTGTGAGCCTTGACATCTCTGGTCTGGGTGACCCCATAAAACCGGCCTCCATGGCCTCCCTGTGCTCCCACAGACTGAGGTCAGCCTGAGCCAGGTCCATCCCTGCTGCTCAAATCCCTGCCTGTTCCACATCTCTCTGAGCAAAAGCCGTAGCCTGCAAAGGGCTCAGTGCAGCAGGTCTGGCCTCTGTCCCTCTGCTCCCCTCAGAGCCTCTCGCCTGTGGTCAGTGCGTCAGGCACGCCATGTTGGGGCTTCACACCTGCCGTCCCCTCTGCCTAATACCTGCCAGGTTCAGCCCTCACCTCCTACATTTCTGCTCAGATGTCACCTCCTCCAGGAGACCCACTCCGACAGCACAGGTTCACACTCCTATCTGCCTTCCCATCACCACTATTGATTGCCTCCAACCCTGTGTTTCCTTTTTTCCATGACCACTTTTCTTACTAAGATACACTACCAGGTAATTTACCTGTTCTATCTATTGCTTACCATCTGCCTCCCCCCACCTCTCCCTGCTCAGATGTAAGGTCCAGAGTGCGTGTGACTCTGGCTGTTCTATTCGTTGATGTGTCGTCCCACCAGCACCTGGGCCTGAGGGTGCCTGTCAACAAGAGCTGTGGGTGGAGTGAGGCTGCACTGGGGGGGAAGTGGGGACTCACAGCGGGGCACCCCAGGATGCTCTCGCCAACCAGGGCTGTAGCATTCAGATCTGGGGCAAAGGGCAGTGTGCACCCCTGAGGGGGGTCAGACCTGAGCCAGGGTTGAACCTTGCTTCTGAGCTGGTGACTTGGCCATCAGCTTCTCATTTTCTTTTTTAAAAGATTTTATTTTTTAGAGAGGAGAAGGGAGAAAGAGAGGGAGAGAAACATCAATGTGATCAATGTGTGGTTGCCTCTCGCACACCCCCCAGTAGGGGGACCTGGCCCACAACCCAGGCATGTATGTGCCCTAGACTGGGAATCGAACCAGTGACCCTGTGATTCCCAGGCCAGCGCTCAACCACTGAGCCACACCAGCCAGGGCCTATCAGCTTCTCCTTGACACTCGATCCCTTCCCTTGGGAACTGGGAACCTGGCACCAGGCTTGACAGGGTTGCTGTGAGGATCAGCCCGCACTTGGAGTTGGGAGTTCCAGAGCCAGGGCCTGCCAGGGCCAGGTGGGGCACACAATAGGGCACAGTGGGGACAGTGGCATGGGGAGCACCTGTTCCACCTGGAGGGGCAGTGCTGAGCAGTTCATTCTAGAATGCCTGTAAGGCCCAGGTAGAAATCTATGTGCTGAAGTGAAGTTGGACTTTTAAAAGCTGCCCATTCATTTAAAATGGAAGCGTGTACCTGGCCAGGTAACTCAGTTGGTTAGAGCATCGCTGTGACTCACCAGGGTGGAAGGTTTGATCCCTGGACAGGGCACATGCAAGAATCAACCAATGAGCCCTGGCTGGTGTGGCTCGGTGGATTGAGTAATGGCCTGAGAGCCGAAAGGTCACTGGTTCAATTCCCAGTAGGGGCACATGCCTGGGTTGCAGGCTGGATACCCAGTTGGGGGCATGCGAGAGGCAACTGCACATTGATGTTTCTTTCCCTCTTAAAATAAGTAAAAATCTTAAAAAAAAGAATCAACCCGTGAATACACAGATAAATGGAACAACAAATCAATGTTTCTCTCTCTAAAATCAACTAATGGAATTAAAAAAAATAAAGTAAATAAATGAAAATGGAAGAGTGTGAACCGAGGCAGATCTAAGTGTGGACAGCATCGAGTTCTTGGGCAGCCCCCCGTGGCACCCACAACATCTGTGTCACACCTCACACCCACCTCACGGCCACCCAGCTGGGGCTGACTGCCACCTCAAGGTCAGGGAGGCCCAGAGAAAGTGACTTGCCCCAACAGATGGCAGAACTGGGTTTTGTGCCCACACCTGGCTGATGCCAAAGCTGGCTCTTTCTAGCACCTGTGGCAGGACGGGGCTCCAGCAGGAGCGTGCAGGGCCCAGAGCTGGGCCAGCGGGCACGTGGCAGGAGCCCGCCTTCCGCGGGGATGCATGAGGGCCTGTGCACCACTTATTAACGTCCACCTTACCCCCTGCACTCGTCTGCCTCTCTCACCCCCACAGCCCCAGCCCCAACAGCCTCAGTCCCCTCCCTGCAGTTGTCACCCATTTGAGGAGGCGGACCGAGGCACACCGAGGCACACCAGGCCTCACCCGTCCCCAGCTCCCAACTCCTGACACGGCCCCTGCCCACCTCTCTTCACACCTTCCCAGGTGCTGCCTCATGACACAAGCTCTTCCTTCCGCCCGCAGCACTGTCCCCGCTCCTTCTCCAAGCTAATTCCTACACGTGTTAAGTCCAACTTAGAGGCCACTTCCATCCACTCCTTCAAGGGTTTACTGACCACCGCCCATGCCTGCGCACAGCCCAACATGTGAACAAAACAGCCCCAGTCCCAGCCTACGTTCCTGCCTGGGGAACACCCAGGACAGAAGGACTGGGGGTAGCGAGTCCACTGTGGGGTGTCTGGCCTGGTGGGAAGGGTGGGCATCCAGGCAGGCACTCCTGAGGAAATGGTGTTCGAGTCCCCGATGAGAAGGAACGAAGGGAAGTGGGCACTAGTGTCCCCGGCAGAGCACAGCCTGTGTGAAGCCCCAAGGTGAGAGGGCACAGCACCTGGAGCGGATTACCAGGGTGAGGGCACTGGTGGGGAGTGGGGAGCCTTGAGAGCATGGGGTCCCAGATGGCCCCCTGGTCAGGACGGGTTCTTTCTAATGAGTCCCCTCACCCCCCAGAACATCCTTCCAACCCAGCTGAAACAACGCCATCACCCCGTGTCTACCCCTGTTCTCCACCCTGAACTCAGAGGACAAGTGGTCTCCAACTCCGGGAGCAGGCAGGGCACAGAGCCCAGGACAGGTGGGGTGTCAGCCTCCCGTCCAACCACGGAGGGTGATGGCGCTCTCTAGGATCTATCAGGGCCTGCAGTCCCTGCAAAAGCGGAAGCCTGCAGTACCTGCAAAAGGGGAACCACTGGCCCAGGCTGGGCAGAAGCAGGGTTTGCCATGGAAGCTCACTCCAGGACCCAGGAACCAGCCTGTGCTTTGAGCCTCACTCCTCAGCTGTGACCAGGGCGATGAACCCCACACTCTGGACTTGTGGGGCTGGGGCAAGCAGGACAAGAGTGTGGTGCGATGCAGGCAGAACAGCAGGGCCTTGATCAATAGAAAGCAAATCCAGATGCCCTGCTCAAGGGAGTCCCTGGGGTCCAGCCCATTCTCCAGAAGAGCTCAGTAAGGGGTGGCCTAGGCTGGCAGGGAAACGGCTGTGATGGTAGGCAAAACTCCTTCGTCTATAAGATGGGAGTAACCAAACTGACTTCACAGCAGGACGGTGAAGCTGGATGCCCACATGCAGGAAGTGCCCACGTGACCGTCACTAGAAGGACGAAGACCGGTAACACCCATTCTTCCATCCAGCCACGGAAGCACCGCTTTTTGCTGGGCACACATCTACCCAAAACAGACCTACTTCCTAGCCTCCCTGGCCCCTCCACGCCAACAGGCGAGGACTCGCCTGCCCACACCCCGCTCACAGACCCTACTCACGCCTGTGATCTTTTTCTTGCACTTGGCACAGCTAGGCGCATAGCGCATGTCATAGCAGGGCGGGCAGAAGATGGCCCCCTTCTCCTCGAAGAAGCCGCCCTCTTCCAGGACCGTCCCGCACTGGCTGCACACAAACTCCTCGGGGTGGTACGCGTGGCCCAGCGCCACCAGGTAGCGGCCCCTGGGGGTGGGCGAGGGCGGTGAGAGGGAGTGGGTACAAATGAGGTGGGCTCCTGGCCCGAGCCCAAGAGGGTTTACTCGACACCCATTCTGAAGCCTGAGGGCAAGTTTCCCCACAGTAGGGAGGAAAGAGGCCTGGGACGTCTTTACGGCAGATGAGGGAGTGGGGAAGTACTGGAACAGGACGCAGGGCTACACTGCAGGGCTGTGGACTTGGGCCCAGTGAGATAAACCGGAGGAACTGGGTCCCCAGAGGACAGAGGGCCGGTGTCCGAGAGTCCTGAAGACCAGTGGGTACTTGAGCTGGCCCCGGAGGCCACCCTGTCCTGCTGCCTGTTCCACCTGGCCTGGGCAGGGGCCCAGAAGCCCCGGATAAATGGACATGGTCTGCAGAGCATCGGAGCTGACAGGAGTCCAGAGCAGGGGTAGAGCAGAGACCTAGGAAGCCTCTCTGGTCTGATACATGGACTCTGTAGGTATTTTATGGCCCTGTTGGACCCCAGAGAGCAGTGCAGAAGTGGAGGGGCCCCTGACCTGTCTGCTGAGAGCAGAGGCTTAGCAGAGCTAGCAGGAGGGAGAGGCAGAGGGCGAGCCCTTCTTTGACCGGGAGCAGCAAGTCTATGGGAGCCGCTCTGATGCATTGTGGGCACTTCCTCTGTTTCATGGGGGCAAACGCTGATAAAGGCTGATGTGGGGAGGGGGGATGTGAGGCAGGATTTGAAATCTGAGGACCCAGGCCAGGTCCCTCCCCCCACTCCAAATGGGAACTGAAACCTTATCCTTGTGCAGCAGCAGCTGAGATGAGTGGGGAGACAGATTGGGAGTGGGGGGCGGGGGGCAGTGATCAGAAAAGACACTAAGACCAGACATCAGGACAGGAAAAGGCCAGGGTAGGAAAGGAACAGGGCCACCCACCGGATGACCTTGTGGCACTGGTGGCACACAGGAGTCTTGCCATTGCTGCCACCGCCAGCTCCTGTGCCCCCTCCAGCAGCTGCCTGCACAATGGAGGTGCGGTTCTGCAGAGGCGTGGGTGTGGCAGGCTGGCTGTGCCGGGTCAGCACTGTGCTTGTCTTATCCGGGGCGTAGCGCTCAGCAAATGCAGGGTCCACAGCCCAGGGTGGGCGGCTGGTGGGGCTGGGAGTGGTAGAGCCTGCCAGAACCAAGGAAAGTGGCTCCAGGGGGTGCCCAGGGACCCCAAAAGACAGGGGATAGACCCCAGGGCAGCTTGGAGGGGCCCACCACCCCCACGCCGCTGGAGGCTACCCACCCTTCCCAAGGCTCCAGCCCACTCTCACCAGGCCAGGGTTCCTGGGGTGTAGCTGAGGCTGGGACTGGGGCTTCTGTCCTGGGCACCTGGCTGCAAGATCTGCCATTCAAGGCACTGTATGGCTGGGTCTCCTAATAAGACCCCATTCCCCCAACTTTAGTCCTGCTGGCCCCCAGGAGATGCCTAGGTACATGACAGCTGTTGGGCTGGACTCCAGGTTCCATTGGGGTGGGGATGGGTGTAGCCAGGCTCCAGAGGGCTGGTCTGGTGCACAGGGCTGATGGTTGGAGCAGGGCTCTTGCTTCCAGGGCAGCTCTCAGAACTCTCTCGACCCTGAGACCCAGCTCTGATGGCACGGCCCCCTTTGTTAGCTCCCACCTCCCACCGAGAGCCAGGCCGGCAGGGCCCACACTGGGTGTAAACCATCTAATACCCCCACTCCCAAAACATAAACCGAGCCCACAAAGACAGAAGACAGAGTCAGAGAGAGCAGGACTGAGAGTGTTTATTTCTATGCCCAAGCTGGCACAGACCTGGCAGACAGCAGCACCAGAGGGCAGAGAAGTTAGGCAGTGGCAGACGAAGCCAGGCTGTGTGCCAGGCATGCAGCCAGGGCCAGGCCAGCAGGAGATTCAGTCCAGGGGTGGGAAAGGAGTGGGTCAAGGAGGCAAAAGCTGGAGGCACTAGGGGTTGTGCCCTGGGCAGGAGGAACAGAGAGAGAGAGAGAGGGAGAGGCAGAGAGGACAGCTGGCTGGCCAGCACAGGGCTACGACTGCACGTTGAGCACGTGGGCAGAGCGCTGGTGGTGCCAGTCCCGGAGGCGGGTGTAGCGTGGGCTCTGTAGCTCCAGGACATACTTTTCCCTGAGGGGCAGAGAGGAGGAAGTGGAAGGAGAGATGGAAGGGAGGAAGGAAGGAAAGAAGGAAGGAGAATGAAGAACTCTGGCTGGGACTCCAGGAGCAGACACAGGGTGGTGGCTGGAATGGGAAGGCAGGGATGAGAAAGGGGCTGGTGCCAGTCTTCTTACCTTGACTTCTTCAGGTGCTCCTCATCTGGGTCTTGCACTGGGAAGGCAGAGGCAGGCATTGGCCAAGAGAAGACAGAGGGCCACCCCAGCCTTGAGACTGGCTGAGCACAGGCTCAGGCTGGGGGCCAGGAGGAGAGTCTGCCCTGCCCTGGGCCACCACTTACTGAACTCGGTGCCCGTGAGGTGGGCGAGGATGCGGAAGGAACGGGACTGGCCCGTTCCAGGCCGAGGCCGCCAGTCCTCCGTGTCCTCCATCAGCCGCTGCTTGCTGGCGTCTGGGACCAGCGGTCGGAGCGGCTGTCTGTGGGGAGGGTGTGGCTCAGAACCTCATGCTAGGGGTGGGCAGCGGGGCAGCCCCTCCCTGGAGTTTGTACTTGTGGGCTACGGGAGATGGGAGATGGGGAAGGGCAAGGCTGGGTGGATGAGGGAGTAGATGAGTGAGAGGCAGGAGGGCAAACGGGGTGAGGAGCCGGGGTAGGGAGGGGCTGCTGCCCAGAGTGCCAACAGGAAGGAAGAGAGGAACGAGCAGAGGGGGCTCACTGACTTGTCAGGGGTCTGCACCTGTGAAGGAAATAGACAGATGGGACAGATAAAGGGAGAAAGAGACAGACATATGGGAAGAAAGATGGCAAGAGTCAGAGTGGCAGGGGGCAAGGCTGCACTGAGTGTCTCGGGCTCAGTGGGCCCCAAACTATACCCCAACCCTGGGATGCCAGTGTGGGGCGCTGGCTGGCTCAGAGCTCTAGGAGGGCACTGCCTGGACAGGAGCCACACACCCCCACCCCCAGGAGAGGCCCTGAACCTGAAGGCTCCGCTCCGGCCACCAGGGGCCGCTGCCGCACGGTGCCAGCCGGGCTGAGGTGCACAGCGGACAGAGCAGCAGCGGATGGACAGAGCATGGGCGGTGAGCGGTGGGCAGGCAGGACCGACATACCCATTCTGCTGCGGGGCGCTGTCAGCGGGCGGGGGCGCCCCAAAGGGCCGTGCCGTCTTGTTGAGGGAGGCGCTGGGTGCAAAGGTGTACCGCGGGGGGTCCGCGGAAGGGGTCAGGGCCTGGGTGGAGACAGAGCAGGGCAGGGCCCGCGGGGGTGTGGGGGTCCTAGGCCAGAGCTGAGGACAGGGGTGCTCCAACCCTGCTCCTACACATCTGGATGAAGCTTTTGGGGAGGGGGTGACTCAGGTTTTAAGGGGCCCATTTGGGAGCAATGATTTTGGCCCACGAGCGTTGTGAGCAGCACAGGCGGGTGGAGGCAGGCAGAGGCAGCATGGACAGATGGACAGACAGGCAGACATGCATGGTCCCACCGTGCGGCAGCCCTGACTCAACTCCCAGCTCTCCTCACTCTTCTGGGATCCAGCTTTCGCCCCCCCACTCCCAGACAGGGTGGGAGTACCCAGGCGGCTGTGCGGGGATGTCAGGCCAGCCAGGCATCCAGTCCCACCCCACCACCACCTAGATGGCCCAGGACCATCCCCTACCTTCTGTGGTTTGCTCTGAGCCTGCTGGGCCCTGGAAGAGAACCGGAAGGGGTGACGGAGGGCCAAGCCCGAGGGTACCCCGCCAGCTGGGTGGGCCAGAGCCCGTATACCTGCTGAGACCCAGGCTGAGGCGTTCCCCACAGGCTCGGATCTTGTTCTGGGCTTCGATGTGCGTGAGGCCTCCAGCATTCTCACCATCAATACTGAGCACCCAGTCGCCCACGGCCACGCCAGCCTGTGCAGCCTTGCCTCCAGGAGTGAGCTGTGGGGACAGGAGGGTCACCAGGGCGCCAGACTGCAGACCAAACTGAGGCCACCAGCAGTTGGCCTGCCGAAGCCACCCCACTTCAGCACCCAGAGGCTTCATTGTCCGGCATGTTCCAGGCAGCCGTTGGACACCAAAGCGATCTGGGAGGGGTGGGGCTCACCTGAGTTCCACAATGACCCAGCTTATTTACTCACCTCCACAACCCTCCCCACGGTCCAGAAACTGCCATGACGCCAGCAAGCAGCCACCCTCAGGACAAACCCCAAGTGTCTCAGCTCCAGTTGGCCTCTTGCCCAGGCTGTCCCAGCCAACACACATGCCCTCTGGCTTATGCAGGTGACAAGCTCCTCTCTGGCACCCCTGGGTTCTCTCACTGACCTCTTTGCTCCCAGCATCCTGGGCTGGGACCACCTCCAGGGACCTGCCAGGACCTCTTCAGAGCCAGGAATAGGCTACATCACCTCCAGGTTCCCAGGGAACAAGGCCTAACTGAAGGCACCCACTGTGTCACCCAAGCCTTCAATTGCCATTCACCCTCCCTTCCCAACCCTTTGGGCTCCAGTTGGAGATCCCTGGTGACTGTTGCCAATGAGGGGCAATAGCAGGCTGGAAGGAATGGTCACTACCAACATGAGCTGAGACCATCAGGGATGACTTCTGGGAAGAAGTGGGCCTTGGTGACAGGAATGGCATGTCTTGCCCAGGGGGTAAGGGTCCATCTATGAGGTCCTTGAAGGCTGGGGAAAGGAACCAGAACTGGGCTTTGAGGTTATGAGCTGCCATTAGCGGTTTGAAGGCCTGGGGTATGGTTATTTCTCAGGTCTCTGACAGAGGTGGCCCTCATGGCCCCAGCTGGGCAGCTCAGTTGCGCTGCTGTTTGTGGCCTAAGCTCCAGGACTGCCTGGCTGGCCAACAAGGGCCCGACACTGCAGAGGCTTCTGTGGGGAGACGCTAGGCCGGAGACTGATACTTCATAGCCAGGGGCTGGGGGGTTGGGAGGTACAGGCTGCCCAAAGCCCCATGAGGCTCCTTGAGAGTGTGGGCACACAGACTGAGCTGAAGTAGAAAGGAGGCAGAGAGACCAGACATGGAGGGTGCCAGCCCTGGGGCAAGAAGGGGGAGATGGGTTTGACTGCTCTATTTCATGCGTGGGAGGTGGGAAGGGTCAGATGCTGGGTGGCTCCTTCTGCACCTGCTGGCAGTGAGAATACAGCTCCCATTTATTGAGCACCTAGTGCCGCCACACACTGGCACTGGACCCTCCAACAGCCCTGTGGGACAGGGCCTGGGATTACACCCATTCCACACATGGAGAACAGAGAGGTTAAGTAACTTGCCAAGCTGGTAAGAAGTAGGGCCAGGACCTTGATCCTGAAGCTCCACCATATCAGGCCACCTCTGCTGGGTGTGGGGCCCAACTCGGAGGTCAGCCCATCAGGAAAGACTCCCCGACTCCCTGGCCGGGTCTGGAGCCTGGACCCCCATCCCACTTTTAGTTCAGCCCAAGGCCCTCACAATGGGCTTTGGGAAGTGACGCCCTTGAGGGGAAGTGACTTACTTAAGGTCATGGTGAGTCAGGAGAAGGGAAGCCTGGTCCAGCCACTCCCTACCCACAGGGCTGGCTCCTGGTAGGTGTGGGCTGAGCCTGAGCTGGGGGGTCCTGGGGCACGCAGGAGAAGCTGGCTCCCAGAGAAGGGGTGTGGGGTTGGGACAACTTCCTTCCTAGGAGTGGGAGTGAGGAAGACAGGAAGCACCAGAGGGATACGGGAGGGGTGAGAGAGGTGGAGAGAAAAACTGGAGAGCTGAGCAGGCAGGAAGGGGGTGGAGAGAGCTGGAAAGAGAAGCAAGGAGGCCAGAGGGACCAAGGAGGGGAAAAAAGCCAGGGGGCTGGACACTGCATGGGGTGAGGGGTGAGTCAGCCTGAGGGCCCCACTGAGCAGCCCAGCCCCCCCAAGTCCCAGACGTTACCTCATCTCCCAGGCCTGGGCCCACAGCCAGGCCTAGCCCCTCCCGCCTCCCTCTATACTGGGGTCAGGGGAGTGGGAGAGGGAGCTCAGCTCATAAAAGACCACCCCACCCACCCACCCACCAGGGCTCAGGTCCAATTCCAGAGCTGTGTTTAGCTGGTGGCCCCACCCACATGCTGGGGCCTCTGACAAGGGAGCCAAGAGTGCCCCCAACAGGCCACATCTGGAAAGTCCATCCCCCAGGCTACTATCTTACCCATCCCCAGCAACCAGAGACTCAGAGGCCAGACTCAGAGGCCAGCTAAGGCCTAGGGCTCCCCACCACACTGGCCAGCACTTTCCCAGGGAGGGGATACAGGGTAGGTTTTCATGGCTGAAAAGTCTTGAGGACTGTATAGGAGTGGGTGTATGTGGGAAGACCACTGCCGCTAGTTACCCTGATGGCAAGGCAGTTTCCGGGTGAGACTGAGGTAAAGTCCCTGGAAAAAACAGTGATGGCCTCCCTGCCATGGCCACCAAGCCCAGCTCCCACAGACAGACTCCACTGCGCAGTCTCTGGGCAGTGCCTGGAGAACCTTCTGGCCCCCACCAAGTTGTGCTTGCTCTGGGCTTCCTGCCGACAGCTGCCTGCCCACAGGGTGCCTGGGTGGGCCTCTCTGGACAGGCCAACTGGGCACAGGAATTCCCCACCCCCTCATAACCCCGAGACCACAGTCAGAAGCACCAGCCCAAGTGGCCTCACTGTATTCGGGCAGGTAGTTAGTTCTCTGTATCCCCTCCCAACTGACCCTACAGCTGGAGCTATGGCCTGGTGATCACCAGCTGAGGCACACACCCACTAAATGGGTTCAGGGGTCCAAGCCTAGGCCAGCCATTTTTGGCTCTGCAGACTCCAGCCGCCAGTTGGCCATCCCAGTGTGGGGCTGCATTCTTGGGCTTATAAGGCAATCCCCCTGCCACAGGGAGGAGCCAGCCTCCAGCTCCACCCCTTCCAGGGCAGGCTTTTCAGGGGCTGAAGTCAGAACCCTAGAGTCCATTCCACACCCACTTGGGGTCAAAGGCCACTGCATCTTGAATTGGGACCCATGGATGGGAATGCAGGTCCTCATTTGGCTGGAGAAACAATACACCCCAACCAACAAAAACTACAGCCATCCCAGTGCCTGAATTCCAACTCCTGCTTGGCCATGGAATTTTGGAAGGAGCCCTTCCACCTCTCAGCCCCGAGTTCCCTCATCTGGAAAAACAGGATGATGATAATGGCTATTTCCTGGGGAGCAACCAGGCTGTAGTGGATCTTGCAGTCAGAGTGCTCTGCCTGGGGCCTGGCTCCAAGTATTGTACCGCTCCCTCAAGCAGCTTGGACTCTTTCTAGAGACCTCACCCTCCTGCAGAATGGACATTTCCCAGCTTCAGAGGGCGCTCCAGGGACTTTGTGGAATGGCATCTGGTAGTGCAGTGCTGGAACAGGGTGCGGGCTCCTCTCCAGGCATTCACCTAGTTAGTAGTCCTGGTGGCAGGTGCCACCCACACATCTGGACCTGGACACCTCCTGGTCTACTGGCCTTGGCTCAGACTCTTCCCATCACTTCCCCACGCCGCTCGCTCAGACCTGAGCACCCAAAGTCTTCTGGGGGAGCCCCTTCCCCAACCTAGGCTCACCCGGGAGATGGAGAGGGGCACATTGAAGTCCTTGCCCCCCTGCAATCGAAAGCCCCAAGGAGCTGGTCCCTCCAGCACCACCTTGAAGGAATCCATGGTGCCTGCTCCTGAGAGAAGAGAAAAGTGAGTAGCCCACATTGGTAGTGCAAGGTAGGTGCAGCCCTGGACACCAGCCTTGGACTGGTGCCAGGCAGGCATGGGCAGATGCTGAGCACACCCAGGGCACCGGTAAGCAAGCAAGCACCTTGTCAGGCTTGGCTGGGCTGCTGGCTAGCAGATCTCACTTTGGAAAGACAGGGGCAACCTCCCTCCTCCGGGAACTGGGAGAGTGAGGAGAGCTCCCATCCAGGCCTCAAGTTTTTTTGCATCCAGGAGCGGGCCGCAGAGCTAAAGTGGCATGACCTCCCCCCAAGCCAGCTTTGAGTCTCCGACGGATGGGGTGAGTCAGGGGCCGGCGCTCCTCTCCCCCGCCCCCAGATCCCGGCAGGCAGGCCTCTGGCTGAAGTCTGCTCGGACTATATAAGGCGTGTAAGCTGACACTGTGGAGAGAGCCAGCGGATGGAGCACCCAGGGGCTTGGGACACGAGGGGGAGGGGTGGGGAAAGAGACGGCTGGAGTGGGTCCTAGCCGTTCCGGGACCAGTCGAGGCTGCTGGTAGTCAGGCGCGGGGCGGAGGTCGGGGGGGCGGCGGGGGCGCGGCCCCTGGGGAAATTGGCGGGGGTTGGGACCCCAAAGGTTGGGCAGGAAGGCGATTCATCCTGGATCCCAGTGGAAGTGGTGCTTCCCACACAGGCCTGCTACCATCCAGACGTGACTCAGTTTCTCTCTGGTCCCCAGCCCGGGCCCGTTGCCGCGACCAAGTCCTCCGCGCAGGAAGCAGCGCAGGCGCCAATCTGCCCAGCCACAGCCGGCTTCGCCGCAGGAAGGCGGAGGCGGAGGCGGGGTCCGAAGAACAGGCAGGAGCCCGGGCCCGCCGGAGGTACTCAGCGCTGGCCACGACCCCTAAATGCCCTGTGTGGTCCCTAGCAGCCCCCTGATCCCTGCCTGTCTCAGCCCCAGACGCCCCTTGCAGTCGCTTGTACCTGCTCTGCCCCGGTGGGGCGCTGCTTGGCGCCAGGTTCCAAGGGGCCCCCTTAGGATCTGCCGCAGCGTTCTGACCCCGCCCCCGCAACAGCCGTCCGCTTTGAGCCCGCGGAAAGGGGCGGTGCCCTAGACCACGCCTATACATGCCCCGCCCACGGGCAGCCTCCCTCGCAGAGGGAAGCTCCACCCAATCCTTCCGCTTGCCCAATCACAAAGTCTGGTCCCAATTTGCACTGGAAAACAAGGCCGCCCGAATCCCCTCCTTGGGGCGGGGCCTGGCGGGGGGCTGGTCTTTCCGAAGCCGCTAGCCCAGCTGCTGGTGCCTCCCGCTGGCGAGTGAAGAAAAGGCAGCCTTTGGAAACAATTGCCTCTGAACCTTAATTTCCATCTCGGAAAAATGGGATAATAATACTCGCCTCGCCCTAGGCAGTATGGCTCAGTTGGTTGGAGAGTAATCCCATAAACTGAAAAATTGGGGTTCGATTCTCTGTGAGAGCACATTCCTAGGTTGTGGTTCGGTCTCTGTCCATACCAGAGGCAACCGATAGTTGCCTTTCTCACATCGATGTTTCTCTCTCTCTCTCCTCCCCTTCCCCCCTCTCTAAAATCAATAAGCATGTACTCTGGAGAGAATAAAAAAATAAAACAACTCACCTTGCAGGGCCACCCTGGGGTTGCCATTGTTTGGACTGCCATTGGCCTAATGCTCAGATGTTGGCGGCTCCAGAATTGGAGAGACTTGGTGGGGGCACATATCGAAATGGGATTAGTTGAGCGGGGAACAGGGAAGCTTGAAGCCAGGATTGCAGAACACTGACTCTATGGAAGGCAGAAAACAATGCAGGAGCTGATGGAAGTGAAGGGGTCCCTTGCATGGATCCTGAGCCTGACCTGTGGCCCTGCCCTCACTCCTACTCCCTGACACCAGGGCAGCCAGTAGCCTACTGCCCTGGGGCCATAACTCAGTGTGTTCCCCATACTGTTGAGAAGGGCTACGTCTTGGGACCCAGAGAGAGCAGTGCCTCCCCTGGGAATGTGTCCCAGGCCCCACTTTGCCACCCCCACCCCCCACCAGTGCAAGCGGAGGGGGAAGTTTAGAGGGAAGGGGAGTGTGCAGGTGAGGGAACACGCATCCACCCCTTAGCTCCTCCTAGGACATGGCCACTGCTGTTCTCCCCTCCACCATCAACGCATTTCCCTCTTCCACATCGTTCTCCCCTCAGGCAAAAACTGCTGTGAGAGTCTAGTGTTCAAAGAGATCCTCTCCTGACCCCACTTCCCTCTCCAGCTCTGTTATTCAGCTCCCCGGATAGTGAAATTCCTCGAAGGAGTTATCTGTGGCCCTGTCTGGACTTGCTTTCCCCCATTCTCTCTTGAACCCCCTCCAGTCAGGCTCTCGTTCCCCAGTCCTTTGAATGAATTCCCTCTTCTCAGCTTCTCAGATAACCTCCGGGTTATCAAAACCATGGTGCTCTCTCCACTTTCCTCCAACCCCACCTAGGAGCACTGCAGGTGCGCGCCTTCGCGCCTCCTCCTGCCTCACTGCTGCTCTGTCTCTGCTTCCTCTGGAGGCTCCTCACCTGCCTGCCAACCTGGCCATCAGATTTTTGCTCTCCACTCACTCTCTGAGACCCCGTCCTGCCCTGTGGCTTTCAATCATGCCTACAGGCCAAGGACTTGCAAATTATATGTCCAGCCCTGATCTCCCCCGCAAGAACTCCAGACTCTACCATCCAACCACCTGTCCAATCTGTACTTGGATGTCTACTGGATACCTCAAGTTATCATGTCCCAATTTAAACTTGTGATTTTCTCACCTCCCTCACTCCTCCCTCACCTCCGTAAATGACACCACCATTCGTCATCCTGGCCCAGTAAAAACTATGAAGTTATCATTCCTATGCCTTCTCTGTCATGCTCCAGATTCTGCAAAGGCCACCTTCAGGATACATCCCACCTCTGACCACTGCTGCCACTGGTGTTGCCGTCATCATCTCGGGCCTGGAAACCTTAATAGTCTCCTTACACCTCTCTCTTCTGCTACCCTTGTCCGCTCCAAAGTGTTCTCCTCGCAGCAGGCAAAGTGATATTTTTAAAGCAGAAGTCATACCACATCACTCTTAGCTTTTGGAGTTCCTAAAATGTTGCACCTAAAATAAGACTAGAGCCCTGAAGATGTGCAGGACATTAATAAACTGGTCCAACCTCCCACGACTCTCCTCCTTGCTCACTGTGCTCCAACCACTCTGTTACTCAAACATGTCAAGCACATCACTGCCTCAGGACCTTCTGCTTGAAGCGTCCTGAACAACAGGCTCTCTCACTGTGCTCAGGTCTCTCTGCTCGGAGGTCGCCTCAGAGGGACCTTCCCTCATTAGGTTGTCTAAAACAACGGTCCCCGAACCTCACCTGCATCATGCACTAGTCCTCTCCTGCTTTATTTTCCTCCATGGCACTCACTTCCATCTGACAGTATATTGAGTGTTGGCTTCTTTTTTTTTTTTTTTTTGGATTTTATTTTTATTTATTTATTTTTAGAGAGGGAAGGGAGGGAAAAAGAGAGAAAGAAACATCAATGTGCAGTTGTTGGGGGCCGTGGCCTGCAACCCAGGCATGTGCCCTGACTGGGAATCGAACCTGTGATGCTTTGGTTCACAGCCCGCGCTCAATCCACTGAGCTAAACCAGCCAGGAGAGTGTTGGTTTCTTCATTGCCCTTTGTCCCCATTGGAATGTTAGGCCCAGGAGAGCAGGGGCTCCTTTGTCTTATCTACCATCCCCCACAATAAGGATGAAGGAAGAGTTGAGAAAGTGAAACAGAAAATGAGCAAAGAAAAGAAGGGCAGCCTGGGGGTCCTGGCAATCGCCCAGCAGAGAGGACCCCAGCAGCCAGTTCCTAGGTCCTGTTGTGCAAGTCTCAGGCCTATACGAAGCCACCAGAGCTCCCAGCACAGGGCAGCCCCTATGTAGAAACAGGCTCTGGGCTGGGACGCAGTGCCCCCTGGTGGCCAGGACACTTGCAGCTCTGGGGCAAGGCTCCCAAAGTCCTGGGGGTTTCCGAAGACTCTTTTCCAGCCTGGTTGGAACCTCAGAACAACAGCCATGAAACAAAGAGGCTTTTTACTAAAGGAAAGCATGCTGGGCAAGATACCCAGAGTCCTGGGTTCTAGTTCTGGCCATGTCCCTGACTCTGTGGGTGCCCTGCAGTGTGAGCTGGGTTTTGCTCATCTGGCAAGGCCTGGCTTGCACTGTGGAGAGAAGGGGTTCCAGCTGCAGCTGCCTTTTTAAACAATTTTTTTAAGATTGTAATTATTTATTTTTAGAGAGAGGGGAAGGGAGGGAGGGGGGAAAGAAACATCAATGTGTGGTTGCCTCTCACGCACCCCTTACAGGGGACCTGGCCCACAACCCAGGCATGTGCCCTGACTAGGAATCAAACCAATGACCCTTTGATTCCCAGGCCAGCGCTTAATCCACTGAGCCACATCAGCCAGGGCTCATTGCAGCCACCCTTAATGGGAGCCTCCCTTCAGCGTGCTCTATAGCAGGCAGCCTGATTGCTCAGGAGAAGACGTTATTGTCAGAAGGCGCATCCACAAGTGGGACTGAAATCTGCCCTAGCCCCCAACCGCAGCTTCAGTGTCCTTCCAGGCTGCCCCTGCAGCCACAGACACCCTGGGACAACACTGCTCAGAGCACCTGTCCCTCAACCTCCCTTCGTACATGACATTTGGAGATGCATTTTAGACACCCAGAGTCTAGCACCCAGTTACATTCTTAAATCTGGAGCTTCTGAGAGAGGTCAGTGGTGAGGATGTGCCTTTGCTCTGTGAGATGCAGAGATAGGATTGGCTCACTTAGAGCCACGGTTTCTCAACCTTGGACACATACTGCAATCGCCTGGGGAACTGAGGAAACGGCCTGCCAGACTGAAGCCCCAGGCCCTGGGTGTGGGCCCCAGCACGGGCATTTTTCAAAGACTCCCAGGGGACTCCACATGCAGCCAGGGTGGAGCTACACCATATCAGAGACCAGAGCCCCAGGTAGAACTTGGACAGAGGAGGATGGCACGTTGAGGGGGGCTGTCAAGGACAGCTGAAAAGTTGGGAGAGTCCAAGTCACAAAGAGAGTCCAGTTGTTGCTTTTGGTGAGGGGAACATGGAGGTTGGTGACCCCAATAAAAGCAATGGAATGGAATGGTGAACACCACTGGGAGACTGGAGCTGGTGGAAAGGAGAATGGGAGGGGAGAGAGTAGAAATGAGAGGAAATCAATTCTTTTGAGGCCTTTTTGGGGAATCGGAAGAGAAAAGTAGGGGAGGTACTGCAGGAGAATTTGAAGTCAAGGACAGGTTTCTTTTACAGATGTGTGGCTAGAAATGACAATGGTGGAAACGATGGAGTTAATGGGTTGAAGAGAGAAGGGACAGCTCTGAACTGTTGGCTGAACTGTGAGGTGAGAGGAGCCGGGGCCAGAGCACACGTCTTGGGATTAGGGAGTAGGTCAGGAAGGAGCAGATGCAGATGCTGGTGCACTTGTAGGTGAGGTGGAGAGTGTTCACCTCTTTTCTTTTTTTAGAGAGAAGGGAAGGGAGGGAGGGAGAGAGAGAGAGAAACATCAACCAGCTGTCTTTGTACACTCCCCACCTGGGCCCTGGGCCCACAGCCCTGGCACGCGCCCTGAGTGGGGGTTGGACGGCCAACCTTTCCGTTTGTAGGCCAGCACTCAGTCCACTGAGCCACACCAGTCAAGGCTAAATAGACACCTCTTTAAAAATATATTTTCCAGTCAGGGCACATGCCTGGGTTACAGGCCATGGCCCCCAGCAACCACACATTGATGTTTCTCTCTCTTTCTCCCTCCCTTCCCTAAAAATAAATTATATATATATATATTTAGAGAAAGGGAAAGGGAACGAGAAAGAGAGGAAGAGAGAGAGAAACACCAATGTGTGGTTGCCTCTCACGTGCCCCCTACTGGGGACCTGGCCTGCAACCCAGGCATGTGCCCTGACTGGGAATCAAACCTGGGACCCTTTGATTCGCAGGCCAGCACTCAGTCCACTGAGCTACATCAGCCAGGGCTAAACACTTTTTAAAATTATTTTTTTATAATTCAATTACAGTTGACATTCAATGTTATATTGGCTTAGGTGTGTGGAGGGTGCTCACTTCTGCTGGGTATCTGCAAGATAAGAATGGGCAGGGAGCGAGGGGGAGACAGTGTGAAGGTCTCAGTGAGGACAAGCCAGCCACCCTAGGACGCAGGCTCTCCGGGCAGCATGGAGAGCCTGCCTGTGTGAGGCTCGAGATCACTCTGGTAGAAACAGCGCAATCGGCCTGGTTACAGAATTTCTCTGGCTGTGGGAAGCTGCCAGGTGCAGAGGAGAGCTGGGTCCACCCAAGGCCTGAGGCTTTGCTGGACAAGTAAGACGGAAGGAGAGAGGAGTACAAGGGGATGGAGCACAGGTTCTAACTGGGACAGGGACAGAAGAGTGGGCAGCAGCCATGCAGAGAGTGACAGAAGGGTCACTCCTGTTCTGGGCAGCTGGGGAGGAGGTATATTGCCACACTAGAGGAAGTGGGCCAGAAGGAGGGAAGGAGGTGGCCAGAGGCAGATGCGTGGAAATAGGGTTGTGTCACTCTGAAGTGACGATCGAGCATCACTGTCATGAAGACAAAGTTCAGGATGTGCTGAGGGTGTGGGAAGCTGAGGCAGAGTTGTGGTCAGGGGCCAGGAGGCCAGTTCCTCAGGGCATGCTTCTCGTGTGCTTGGAGGCCCCAGAGGTGGTGACAGGAAGTAGCATGGGGCAGGGGGACGGTAAGGAAGGCACTACAGTCTTCATGAGACGTACTTACCTCCTTCTGGGTCGGGGCTCCTGGGACATAGCAATGTCACCAGTGCCTGGCACACAGTAGGCACGTGGTAAAATACGCAGAAAAGAATGAAAGAATGCACACCTACTGTGTAATCTGACCTTAAGCGTGGACAGTTGAAGAAACTGAGGCCAGGCTTCCCCAGACTGTCTACGCACTTGTGCATCTCAACAGAAGCAGGGTTTTCGGGTGTGTACACATGGTAAGTCCCTTCCACCCGCCCCTCCAGCCTCCCCCAGCACCCCCTCCTCAGCTCAGACCTCCCAGTCTCCAGCTGGGCTCCCTCAAATTTGGCCCCCACACTGCTCCTTCCAGGCTCGGAATGTCCCTCTGCTGAGGGTGAGACCAAGACGGTCACAGAATAGTCGGGCTTCTCATGCTCAGCCACTCACTCCCCTCAGCCCCTCTTGTGTCCCCGCTCTTCCCTCTCCCCTGTGCCCAGTGCACCCACCCTGGGCCTGGAAGCCCCAGGGCTCGCTGCCCGCCTGGTACAGGCCCGCCTGCCCTTCACAATCCCTCAGAGGGCGCCTCCCTCCTTCTCTGCCCAGCTGTCCGACTCTGCATATGGAGCCCTGGTTGTCTGCGTCCTGCCCGCCTGCCAGAGTGGACCCAAGACCACTGGGAGCAGAGGTCAGGTCTAGGTCATCCATGTCCCCAGAACTCAGCAGAGGGCACTGGTGTTTGCTGTGACACATGTGAGGCAGGGTCTGTGTGCGGACCAGGCGGGGAGCTAGAGGCTTTATTCTCAGTAGACCTGTACGCTGTACACTGGGGGCCGGCAGGGCTCTTGGAGGCCTCCTCACAACACCTGTCTTGTCCCTGAGGCCAGAGTGGATGCAGGGCCATGTCCCCAGATGTCCATTGTTTGCTCGCCCCCTTGTCCCATGCCAGGCCACAGCTGGTGGGTGCTCAGGGCCGGTCGCAGGGGGCTGGGCCCTTCCTCCGCTCTCGGCTCAGCAGTGTCACCAGCTTGGCCTTGAAGCCCGCTTGAGTACCATGGCGGCCGGAGACCCCGGCCTCATCACCATTGTCACCAAGCTCCAGCTCCAGCAGCCGCCTGTACTGCGCCTCCAGGCTGCTGTCATGGGCTGGGCCGGGCCAGCCCAGGTCCTCGCTGTTGTGGTAGATGGGACTGTCCGGGGGACTGCAGGCGCTGGGGCCCTCCTTTGCACAGCCCCCCAAGTCAGGCGGTGCAGGGCCGGCTTCCAGTGCACACAGATTCTCGTAGAGGTGCTCTGCGGGGACAAGGGGTCCACTGGCCCGCTTGCACACGGCAGCATACAGCCCGGCCTCCACAGGCAGTGGGGGCAGGCTCTGTGGCCCAGGCTCAGCCAGGCGCACCCTACGGGATCTGGAAGGCTCAGGCCCTGGGGACAACTCCCGCAGCTCCCCAGGGGGGTCCAGCGAGGGTAGGGACGTGGCCCGAGGCAGAGGGCAGGGTCGGGGCCCCACCAGCTCAGGCAGCTGCTCCCTCTGACGAGCAATGGCGGCAGCCACAATCCCACACAGGTCTCGAGCTCGGGGGCTGCTGAAGGCGAAGAGGCCCTCACCTGAGTCACAGCGGCGACCAGCTTCGAAGGAGAACACATCCTGGTCATGGGCGACATGGGTGAGTCAGCGGCCAAGGGGTCCCCTGCTTCCCAGTGTCCTCTAGAGCCCCCAGGGCAGGCCCAGTACCTCACCTTGTCAGAACCAAACTTGCGCAGGAAGTGGTAGGGCCAGGTGTAGAGGGCCTGCGGGCTGGCGGGCTCACTCAGCTGGATGGCATCTTGGCTCAGCAGCAGGACATAGGACCCCTTCAGCTGGCAGCGGGTAGCTGCCTCTGTCCTTTGCACCACCACCGGAAACTTGTCCACTGCAAGCAGAGGGTGCGGCCGCCATGGGCTCCCAGAGGTCCCAGCTCTGGGTGTGGTGGCACTGAGGCTTGCCCTGCACCTCCCTGACTCACCTTCCAGCAAGGAGGAGTAGATGGAGTTCTCTTCCATGGGGACCAGGCCCCACTTGGGAGCCTCTGCCTCCCCTGCTCCAGCGGCACAATCCCCTGTGCCCTGGGGAGTGAGGTCAAGGTCACAGATGAGAGTCTCCCTACCACACCTCTTCCTGCCTCCTTTTTATGGGGAGAGATGCCACCTGGAACTCTGACAAGCGAGTGCATCCGGGGACCTGGTACCAGTGCCAGCTCTGTCCTGACACTCTGCACAGCCCTGGGCACCCCTTTGAGCCTATCCTGCCCCACACCCCTGCAACCCCCTGTCCCCCCTGCCCCCCAGTGTGCTGAGAGCCATAGTAAAGCAGGGACACACATGGATGGCCCCTCACCCTGTACTGGGCCAGGAACCAGGCCAGCCCATGTGTGTCCCAGCACAGCTTGGAACAGTGAAGGGGCAGGAGCTTCAGAGGTGGGGTGAGTCAATCGGCCACCCACTCCTGGCATCATGTCAGCCCTCCCTGCCCTGAGCGCCCTTGCGCCCTTCGGCCGACACTCAGCACCTCCATCACCACCGACTGCCCTGGCCCATGGAGGCTCGGCCAGGACCAAACCAGCAGCTTCCTCACTGGTCTCTTTTCTGTCAATTTCTGTTTTTTCTTTTCTTTAATTTTTTTTTTTTTTTTAAACCTGGCTGGTGTAGCTCAGTGGATTGAGTGCGGGCCCACGAACCAGAGTTGCTGGTTCGATTCCTAGTCAGGGCACACGCCTGGGTTGCAGGTCAGGTCCCCAGTGAGGAGCACACCAGAGGCAACCACACACCAATGTTTCTCTCCCTCTCTTTCTCCGTCTCTTCCCCTCTCTCTAAAAATAAATAAATAAAATCTTTAAAAATTGTTTTAAATTAAAAAATTAAATACACGATGTAAAATTGACCATTTTAAAGTGTACAATTCAATGACTTTTTAAAGTCACAAGGACGTGCAACCATCACCTTTAACTAGTTCCAGAACTGCCCATCTCTCCACGTGGAAACCCAGACCCCAGCCCCACTCCCTCCTGCCTCCAGCCTCCAGGAACACCCGCCTGCTTCCCGTTGCTGTGGGTTTGCCCACTCTGGGTATGTCACGTAAATGGAGCCCTGTACTGGATGGTCTTTCGTGGCCGGCCTCTCTCACTTGGCTCACTGCAGCCACAGTGCATCCACGGCGCATCCGCGGTGTGGCGCAGAGAAGCACAGCGTGTCAGCACCGCGCTCCTTTTCAGGCCGAATAACGCTCCGTGGCGTGGACAGACCACCTCTGGCTTATCCACCATTGGCTACCAGACATTTGCACTGTTTGGCCCTCTGGGCCATTGGAAATAGTCTGCTCTGAACGCCCCTGCACTATTTTGTTGAAAGGCGTGTTTCAGTTCTCCTGAGATTGCTGAGTCGTGGAGCAACTCTCCCTCATACTGAGGAGCCACCAGACTCACTCACTTTTCGTCCATCACAGACCCGGCCGAGCTCGAGAACTCAGCCTCCTAGCTCCAACCACAAAGGCCTCTCCTCTCAGAATAAAACCCCAACTCCACCTGCAGCCCACGGTGGTTTCAGCCACTCTCCAACCCTGTGGCCAAGGCCTCCTCCTGGGCTCGCCCATCCCTTGCCCTCCGGCCAATCCAAACCACTCCCTGCCTGGGGGTGGGGGTGGCCTTTGCTCACTACTCCTCCCTCTACTCAGGACTCCTGGGTCCGTAGTGTCCAGGAGTGCTCCTCAGGTGTGTGCCTGTTGGGTTGTCCGTGAGGACTCAGGCCTACTGTCCCCTCTTGAGAGGCTTTCTTGGACCATTCCACCTAACGTGCCCTGGTTCACTCCTGGTCCCATCCAGCCTCTCATTTTCTCCATAGCACGTATGGCCATCCAAGATTTGTTCTGTGGTTTCTGGGCTGCTTGCTCTTCAGGCTCCTAGGTGTGTGGCAGGCGCTTGCTGAGTGACGGGATGTGAGTGAGTATGGAATGAACTAGGCAGTGCCCCCAGATGCCCTGCCCACTCGCCCTGTGCTCACCGGGAAGGCCAGCTGGCAGATGGGACCCATCCACGCCTGGCGGTGCTGTGCTGCCAGCAGGTGGCTTCGTTCGGTGGTGGTGAGCAGGAAGGCCCCAGTGTCTCGGGGGCAGCTCTCACAGTCGACTGGCAGCACGGACACGCAGTCAGCCAGGCGGATGACCCGCAGCTCTCCCCGTCGGCTAGGACCTGCAGGCCGGTCACCTGCTGGCCCCAGGCCACCATCCCGGACTTCCCAGCTCTCCAGCCGTGCCACACCTGATGGGCCCCCTGCATACAGAAGACCCCACACCTTCCGCCAGGACTTCTGTGGGAGATGAGGATGGGGGTGAAGACCTTCACTGCAGTGGGGCTCAGCAGGAGCCACTCAGCACTCACTCCTGGCCACCCAGTCTTGCCTCTGCCTCCCCCAACCCCTCAGGGCCTTGGAGGAGGTCCCCGAAGCCAGCCCAGCAGGAGCAAGAGCACCCTGCCCCACCCTCTCCTGACTGGCACCCCCATAGCGCTGGTGTCCTGGGCTCTCAAAGGGTCAGGACATCGTGAGGTCGGGGCTCCCACTGGATTATGTCTATAAAGGTCCCAGTGGCTGGAACACACCACCTGACACTGCTGTTAGATTGGTTCCCCTCCCCACCAAAGGTCACTTGGGCCACAGGACTAGGACTGTGGTGGGAGGGAGGCCTGATTCTGGTGATGGCAAGGAAGGAAACATGCAAATAATGTCAAGCAAAGGAAACAGACCGTTTATCTGCCTGGGCAGCAGCTGCAGCTGAGCTGCGGGGGTGCACGGCTGGCTGCCTGGGAGAGGCGAACCCCCCACTATGTCTCATGACAGGCCGGGAGGAGCTGGGCCTCTTCTGCGGGGTAGGGCTCCACAGAAGGCTCAGGAGGCTCCTCCAGCTCAACTGCTGGCCCTCCGGTGGGTGGAAGGCTGTTCCATGAGCTGGCCTTTCAGCTCTGCCCTAACCCAAGGTTTGGGTCCTTGAAACCTCCCCAACTTACAGCTTCCCCATCCCTGAGGCTGGGCTCCCCAAGGCGCACGGAGGCTCAGCTCACCTGCCCAGGCTGAGGATGGGGCTCTGTCCCACCCCCCGCACCTGAGTTAGATGCCCCCATTCCCATCCCCATTCTCCCAGGGGGGCTGTCTGAGGCTGGGGTGGAGGCCCAGCAGTTACCCTAGGCAGCAGGGTCCCCACCTTGCCAAACTTGATGTGCTGCTGGTAGAGGATGCCATCCTTGACGGGGGTCTCTGGAGGCTCCATGGCTGCGGTGGGCCCCTGGGCCGCCACCTCGAGGGCCTGAGGAGACTGGCAACAGGCCGAGGGGAACTCACACTTCCCCTTCTGGCTACTTCCCCTCCCTCTGTCCAGAGAGGCAGCTGCGTGGCTGGGGGAGGGGAATCCCTTCTTCAGTAGTGGAGTTAGACGAGAGGGTGGGGACGTCCCTATTTCTTCCTTAGGGCTCCCGCTGGCCAAGGTGCCTACCCAGGTCTGAGGGGCCTCAGGCCATCTGAGGGCAGGTGACTGGCACCTGCACCTGGGCCAGGTGGATGTGAGCATCTGACCCGCAGGCTGTCTCCTCAGTCTGACTCTGACCCTTCCTGTTTCCCCCGGGGGGCAGTTGGACACCCAGGGGCCTAGCATCCCCACAGCCAGACTGGCAAACTCCTTGCTTTCCAACTTGCAGTCCTGGTTGGTGGCTTGTTCTTACCTCAAAGTATTTCCAACACTCACTTGCTCTCTCCATCCTCACTGCCCTACCCAGGGCCAGCCTGGCATCTTGCCTGGGAACTGCTGCCACACCTGGGTTCACCCTCCTCTCCCCTTCCTAAATGTCTTCTGGCTTCCCACTGCCCTCAGGTCTAGCCTGGGCTCCTCAGCCCAGCACTCAAGATGTTGAGTCCTGACCCCAGCCCAATCCCTTCAAGTCGCTCCTCACCATGGTGCTCCCTGGGCGCAGCGGCCCCTTCCCTGGGGAGGCTTCCCCTGCCACTCCCAGCCGTCAGAGGGCCCCAGTCCTCATGCACAGCCCTGGCCCTGAGTGTGGGTGGCACACCCCTAGCAGGTCCCCAGAGACTCATATGTTCTTTTTAAGCTCTGCTTCTTGCTAGGGGCCCATTTTTCTTGCCTTGCCTGGCTGGAGACCAGTGTCGTGGCTCTGCATTTTGGAAATGGATCTGCATTCTGGCTGGAACCAGGGAACCAGCTTCATGTTGCCCACTCAGTACCACCACTGGAATGAAATGTGTAAGTAGGTGGAGGAATACAGTTTGGGGTTCACGTATGGAGGGTGTAGTTTCTCGGGCAAGAAATCCTTTCCAAGGGCCTCCTCCTGCACCTGGCTTTGTGCCCAACATGGACCAGATGGGGCCGAGCTGCGGCCTCTCACAGGACCTTTGCACTCTGCCACTTCAAAGATGAGGAAATCAAGGCTCAGAAATATTAAGTAACCTTCCCCAGGCCACACACCAAATGACAAACACAGCTTGAGCAACTGCTGTCCTGCCGGGATAAGCATGTGGCCTTGCACATGGTGCGCCTGGCGCACAGCTGCTGCCGATGGGCCCACCCCTGCCAGATATTGAAATGCCTGGCCCACTTGCCAACGTGCTCGTGACTGCCACCTGCGTTCACCATGTCAGGTTTCTCCTCCACACACCTGTGAGAGGCCTGGCAGAGCCTGGCACAGAGCATGCCGGGGAGTGCTTGGGGCCTCAGTGCCAGTCCTGTGTCAGCTGCTGCCCCTGAACCAACACAGCAGAGGGTTCCCTACCAGGAGCAAGGTGAGGCAGGAAGTTTCCTCCCAAAGGGCCCCAGGAGCATCACACTACTGATGAGAGCGAGGCTGGGGTATGGCTGGAAGTTGTGACAGCGAACCAGAGGAACCAAAAACCCTACCAAAGATTTTCCTGTCTGCCGAGGGGGTGCCTCAAGTACAACTACAGCTGGCTCGGATGGGGGGTCCCAGCTAGATGCCTCCTTCCATAACTGAGGTGGCTGGGTGTGGGAGATGCCCAGGCCCTGCATTAGAAGGGCTCTGGAGGTCAGAGGGTGAGGCTGCCAGGAAGCAGGGCAGGCTAGGTGCAGGCCAGAGGCAGGGCTAGGGCTGAGACTGAGACTCAAGAAGCTTGTGCTTTAATGGGAAGAAGGGAGCAAGGATATTAATCCCAGGGGTAGGTAGCCAGGCGCAGCCTGGCCCAGCCCAGACCAGCTGGGGCGAGGACGCTGGCTTCTTGTCCAGAGGGCTGATGTAGAGTGGCAGCTGGCGCGCAGGGATGGAGGACTCCGGGAGAGGAGGGACAGCGGCGGCTAGAAGTCCATGGAGCTGTGGGCCAGGTAGTCCTTGCGGCCGATGTTGCTGACCTGCTTGGTCTGCATTGCCTCAAGTTTGGGGCAGTCGGTAATCCGATGGCCCAGGCCCCCGCAGAAGGCACAGCCGCGCTCGCCTGGGGCACAGGGAAATAGGGGTCAGCATGGCAACAGGGTCAGGCCCCATGCCCCAGACCTCGCCCCCCACCCCGCCCCATCTGCCGATGTGTGGTGTGGACTTGTTTTGTGGCGTGCCTGTCCCACCCCGCTGGACGCCTGCCCCCGCTCCGCAGTCACCTCCAATGTCCAGCATGGACTCGTCCCCACAGTGCAGCACTTGCAGCACGGGTGGCACCTTCTGCTTGGCCTCCAGCAGCAGGGCTTTGAGGTCCATCAGCACTGACTCGTCTACGGGACAGCGGGGAACCATCAGGTCTGACCCTGTAACCAGGGCCCGAAGGACCTGGGGACAGCTGAGAGGGCCCGGGCAGCAGACTCACCGCAGGCCTTATTGATGAAGGTGGTGGCGATGCCTGTGTTTCCCGAGCGTCCGGTGCGTCCGATTCTGTGCACTGCGGGGAGAGGAAACAGCCTCTGGCCCACTGCCCCAGCCTGGGGCCAGACCGTACCCTTGACCCATGAGCTCCCACCGTAGTTCTCGATCTCCTCAGGCATGTCGTAATTGATGACGTGCTGGATGGCAGGGAAGTCCAGGCCCTTGGAGGCCACGTCTGTGGCCACTAGGACATCCTTCTTGCCCTCTCGGAATGCCTCGATGGCCTTGGTCCGCTCCTCCTGGTCTGGGGAGGGTCAGGCAGGAGCTGTCAGCGTGACAGTGGGAGTTTGGGGAGTAGTGGCCAGCCAGGCAGGGCACAGGGTTAGGAGAGGGGCCGCTAGAGCAGCAGGGTCCATGCCTATGTATGCACCACCGACCTTTGCCCCCATGGATGGCCACTGCTTCAACCCCCTTGAGCAGCAGGTACTCATGGATGGCGTCCACATCTGCCTTCTTCTCGGCAAAGATGAGCACCTGTCCAGAGAGGCCAACCCATCAGGGGGACAGCCTCCACCCGGCATCCCTAACCTTCCTCAGTGTGCCGCCCCGACTATCCCTCCCATCATCCTGGGGATCCTGGGCCAGCCTGGCCAGAGGCACTCACGGGTGGGGGTGTCTTCTGCAGGCACTCGAGCAAGTACACCATCTTCGCCTCCTCCTTCACATATTCCACCTCCTGCCACCACAGGGGCTGAGTCAGGTGGCCCTGAGGACAGGCTCACCAGCCATGGTCCCACTCACAGTCCTGGCCAGGAGGTGATCACGAGTCTCTTGCCACCAAGGGCTGGGCACCCTGAGAATGTTTCCTGCTAAGGGTTGGGGTTTTGAACGAAATCCCCAGTGCCCATCAGGTGGACCACCTACCCTGCTCTGATCAGCTTCAAGGGCCCTCGCCAGGCCCACCCTCTGTGGTGGGACCGCCCACCAGGATCTGCCCACCTGTATGACATCCAGGCTGGCAGCCCCAGCGCGCCCTACGTTGATTGTGACAGGCTTTACCAGGGCGCTCTTGGCGAAATTCTGTATCTTCTTAGGCATGGTGGCGCTGAAGAGAAGCGTCTGGCGCTGGCCCTGAGGAAGGGCAGAGCTGGGACTGAGGGCACGCAGGGGCTGGGACCACGGTTGGGCAGCCCCAAGAGTGGCAGGAGCACCCCGGCCAGGCAGGGACGGGCACCTTAAAGTAGGAGAAAATGGTGCGGATGTCGCCCTCGAAGCCCATGTCGATCATGCGGTCAGCCTCGTCCAGGGCCAGGTAACGACAGATGTCTAGGCTGACCATCTTCTTCTGCAGGAGGTCCATGAGGCGCCCAGGAGTGGCCACCATCATGTGCACGCCACTGGGGACCAGAGAGGGACCTGGGGTCAGGGCCACCTGCTTAGCCCCACCTAAAGGTTGTCACTGAGACTTCCGCCCTCTGGCCTTCTCCCTGTCTGTCCTTACCTGTCTCCTCTCCATCACTCCCACCACCTTGCCCCACACCAGAAGTCTCTCCTGGGGTGGGCTGCAGCCTTCTTGACCAGCGCTCTGTCCTCCAGAGCCCTTGCTACCCATGTGGTCACCTCTGCCTGGCAAGCCCTTCCCCCTTCTCCCTGGTCATTCCCCTTGCCCCAGGAGGGTCCTGAATCTCCAGACAGGACTGGGCCTGCACTCTCCCAGGTCCCCCTGCAGGCCTGGAAGGGCTCACTGTCCCAGTTTGTTGAATCCAACTGTTCTGTGACCACATCTTCCCTGAGACTGAGAATGTCTATCAAACACAGTAGGGATGGCCTGACCGTGACTCTAGACAGTGGCTGTGTCTGCTGGGGACAGCATTGTGTGGCAAAGGCACAGGCCCAGCCCTGCCCAAGTGCACCAGCCTGCTTGCTGGACCACACACTGAATGACTGTAGCCTTCTGGGACACCCTGGGCCCCCACCTGTGTCTTCTGCCTGGAATGCCCTGATTCCCTGACTCCCCGATATCTCTGTTCCACCTGTGTCCCCACAGTCCCTCACCACATCCCCCTGTCCCACCCCAAGCAACCTCTTCGTGAGACTAGGGATTCCTTTGAACTAGGCCTCTGTCAGGGTCTGCAGAGTAGCTAAAGCAAAGGTTCCATCAGCTTATCCAGGGGCTGTGGGGAGGCCCCGGGGTTGAGGGGCTCTTATGCTCACTGCCGGATGGTCTCCATCTGCTCTTTGACGGACATGCCCCCGATGCACAGTGCACAGCGCAGGAGTGGCGAGCTGTCCTCCTGCAGCAGGCGGCAGTAGTACTCCAGGATGCCATGGGTCTGCCGGGCCAGCTCACGCTGCAGAAACAGGGGCTGGGGCTTGTACCAGCCAGGGGACAGTCTCCTCGGCGCCCTGTCCTGCGGGCCAGCCTGTCTTACCGAGGGGCAGATGATGAGTCCGTAGGGCCCTTCACGCTTGGAGAAAGGCAACCTCTTTTCTTGTTCCAGGCAGAACATGATGACGGGCAAAGTGAACACCAGCGTCTTGCCCGAACCCGTGAAGGCGATGCCTATCATGTCGCGGCCGGACAGACTGTCAGCAGAGGCCAGGCCTGTGGTCAGGCTCGGCGGCGTGCACACTGGGACAGCACCCACCCAGCCACCCTCCTCGGGCCCTGGGGGCACACTCACATGGTGGGGATGCCCTGGATCTGAATAGGTGTTGGGTGGTGGATGCCCTTCTTCTTCAGGCCTCTCAAGATGGCTGCGGGAGACAAACCTGACGTCATCCACATGTCTCCCAGGTCCTTTAACAGGCCTCAAAGCTTGTAAAACTGCAACTGTTTCCCACAAGTTACAAATGATGAAACTGAGGCCCCCAAAAAAGGGAGAGAGGAAGAGAAAGACTGACAGACAGGCCTGTTCAAAGCCCTTAGGGTTCACACCCAGGTCTGTCTAAGGCCAGTTCCACCTGCCCAGTGAAGGTCACTAAGGGCACAGGGCAGTGAATACGTTCAGCTGGCACAACCGACAAAGTAGCCTAAAGAACCACCCCCTTCAATCCCTGCCTCCCCATTACCTAGCTGTAGCTGCGGAGTGCAGTGGGGGCTGGGGCAACCTCACAGGTGTCTGACTGTCAAAGCATGGTGCCTCTCCCATGCTTCACGCACCTGCGGGAAATTTCATTTCCTTGAAGCTCTTGATGGGCGGTGGGATACCGTCTCCTTCCACCAGGATGTGGTACTTCTTCCGCACTCGTTCATGCCTCTCTTCCGACATGTTCAGGACATACCGTGGAGGCGTCCAACTGTGAGGGGGGTGGGCAGAGATCAAGGGAGGCTTTGGGCATAGCTGACTTTGGCACGCCCTTGCCCATCTCTAACTACAAACCATTTATCTAAGTAAGGGAACTGCTTCTCCACAGCCTGTAAAGGCATACCTGGTTTTGATCGGATCATCGTACGTGATGCCCTTAGCCATCTCCTTCACTGACATCAGGGCTGTGAAGAGAGACATGGCTCAGGGCTGGCTTTTGCCCCCCAATGCCAGGTCCCTTGAGATATAACATGCCTGGGGCTGGGGGAGGGGGTTCCGTCGACCACCTCCCTGCCCCCAGCTACAACCATACCTCGACCCTCGGCCACACTCTCCAGGATCTTCTCCTCTTCCTTCAGCTGCTTCTCCTTGGCAGACTCCTTGCGAGCTGAGAAAAAAAGCCGACAATGTCAGAGAAACGCCAGAGCAATGCACCAAGCTGAGCCTCCCACCACTGTCGATCCCACCTTCGGCCTTCTCTTTGAGGTGCTGGTGCTGATCCAGGAGGCTGACGTTGGACTGAGGGCCCAGCGGGATGTCGTCTTCATCTCCCCGGTGGTCACTGCCACTGTCCTGCTGTTCCTCCTCGGCAGCTCCCTTGCGTCTTCGCTGCAGCAGCTTCTGGAGCTGAGATTCCACCAGCGTCCCTCAGAGCCGAGCCGAGCCCAACAAAGAGCGGGGCATCGCTCCCGGGATCTTCTCCCGAGATGCAGAGCTGCTCTACCCCTCAGATTAGGTCGCCAGTGCCTCGTGTGCCTGGGGGTCACGCTCCCGTGTACTGACACCTCGCCCCCGCAACCCAGTGCGAAACCCCGGCCCCTACCCTCATTCCTCCTGTGACCCCGGGCCCTCACCAGCAGCTGCCGGCGCTGTCGCAAAGGCACATAGGGCACATAGTCGTCGTCGTCCTCATCCTCCGCCTCGGAGCGGCTCCCTGCGGCAGTCGCCTCGTCGGCACGAGCCCGCTGCAGAGACACAAGAGTCAAGCCCACCAACCCTCCCCGTCTTCACTGCGGCCCGCCACCCGCGCGGACCCAAGTTTTGCTTCCACCTTCCGATCCGGTTCCGACTCCATCCTTTCCCGTACGCATGCGCCGCACGGCAGATAAAAACCCCGCCTTACCTCTGAGACCCAATCAGATGTGAAGGAGCGGCCGTCGGCGCCTAGCAACGACCTCTGAATGCCGGGTCGTGCCGAGGGACAAACTTCCTGCGAACCTCCGTCCGGCGGCGCGGCGTTACGCAGCTGATGCCCGGCCTGAAGGCGAAAGCGTCAAGCAAAGCATTGTGGGATGCTAGAGAATTTGGCGCATGCGCTAAACGCCCAAACCAAACCCGGAGGCGGGTCAGGCACCTCAGGGAAGACCGCGGATCCCGCCAGGTACACAGCCTCGCTCCGAGTGACGTCATCCCACGCGTCCCCGCCAGCGGAGACTGCGCCCTCTAGAGGCCGGGGAGCTCTGGGACGCGGCCGGTCGGAATCCTGCCAGGGTCTCTATCCCCGCAGGGCAGAGGGGGCAGGGTGCGGTTTGTGGAATGAATGACTCAAGCACTGCCGCTCTGACTCGTATTCTCGTCAGTGAGACACGTTCAGAGTAGGGAGGGGTAAATAAAATGTTGCTGATGGTGGTTTTTAACCGAAGATCTGTACATATATATGTGTGCAAGCGATTATGACCGTAAATGCTGTGACAGAGCTCAGAGGTGTGGAATCTCAGAGCAGGGAGTGTGGAGAAGAGGAAGAAAGGCCTCCAGTCCAGCAGGAGTGACCTAGCCGTGGGCAAGTGCGGATTCCCAGGGAAGAGATCACTCGGCGCACCTGGAGTGGGGTTAGCCAGAGCAAGGGTTGGAGAGGTAAATTGGACCCAGAGCGGTGACTGTTGGAGTAAATTTGTCACCGGGGACGTTTGGGAGTGATGGGTCAGTGCCACCCTTTTTTCATATATTTAACATGGGCATGGGCTGGGCATCGTGCAGTGCTGAAGCAGATTAAAAGATGAGCAAGACACAAACCTGGCTTGTGAGATTATGGATTTGCTGAGAGAGAAAATATAAACGAGATTTGAGATTAAGGGGAAATATCAAAAACCATGGTACCACTTCTGGAATTCTCACAAGGGCAGGGCAAACTGATTCTCACTGTAAAGTGGCTTCTCAACTGGGAAGTGAAGGATAAGCAGTTTATGAAGGAAGTATAATCTGGGAAGAAGGAAGTATGTGAGCAAAAGTCAGGAGATGAGGGTGCCACGCCTAGCTACAGACAGGTTGTAGGTGTGGCTGGAGTGAGTGCAGAACAGTGACCAGGCACCGGAGAGCCTGGGATGCCACTCACAGGTCTCTTATCTGTAGGAAAAGTACTGCTTTTCAGTACTTTTCAATCAGACCTGCCCTCTTCCAGCTAGCAGCGCCAGTTCAACAGCAGGGCAGGAGGCTGGTGCAAGTATTGAGTTTCCGGATTTCACCGGGAGTGTCCATACTTCCTTGGGGATTGGGAAAGGCCAGGGGCCAGGGATTGCAACGCTGTTTCGCTTTAGAAGAGGAAGCTTGCACTGCCAGCCATTCCAGCCAGCCCACGGTGGGGCTCAACCAAGTGGGGGGTGGGGTGGGAGGAGGGAGCGGTTTTTGATCCAGCTGCCTAAAGAATCCCAGTGACCTCCCTCACACCCTACATGAGCTCAAGTCAAGTGTTGGCTTTAACTGAGAAAATGCCACTGGGAACAAGGAGTTGGGACACACACGTATGTGAGGCATTTTTAGCAAATCTACACTAAAATCTGAATTTACAGACCAGACCTACCTGCGGGGGGAGGGGAGGGGGAGGGAGCAGTAGTTTGCTTTACTTTACAGAAGGGTTCAGTTCCTCTTAACTCTCAAATACTTAAGCTTTGTCTCATTCCTGTTGGAAAGTCAGATCCAGTCTATGAACACTCTGTCCACCCTCCCCCCACCCCCCAGACTACCCTAGGACACCCAGGCTGCAGGTGCACTGTCCATCAAGGCCTCAAGCCTTCCCCAGGCCCCTTCTCACATCTGCCCACAGACCAAGTTCCATTCCTCCAATTCGTCTTACAGAGGGGGAACAGACACCATGTGAGGGAGGGCTGTTCCCATTTGAGGCCCGTCAACAGGAGAGGGCAGAGACCGCAGCCACACTGGCTGTGCTCTAACCCTCATCAGCCAGACTGAAATGACTACAGCTTTCCCTGTCCATCTGCAGACTGTCCCATTTAACAGTCCCACTTAAACAGCTGCAATTAAGTGGAAACAATGCTGCCAAAGCACTGACACACAGCACGTAGCACTTGCCTAGCACGGTGACTAAAACGACCTCATGCTTCTGATTCCATCCCTCACCTCCCCCCCGCCCCGCCCAGCAAACGACCCACATACAGACTGTGTCCAAATGTTGCTTTATCTTTCGGCAGGAAAGATCTTCACAGTATCAAAAGTAAAGAATTAAAAAAATAAAATAAAACAAAAAACAACAACAACAAAAAAAAACAAACACAAAAAGAGCAGTGATGGGCCAGCAGTACCATCAGCCCCTGCCCACAGGCCAGCCCCACCCCCGGGCTCTGAGTGTGGAGGCTGGGTAGCACCAGGAGGCGGCTCTGTGGAGGTCCTGAGGGGCCCCAGCCCGGCTCGCTCGGCATCCACTCAGCTTCTGATTGGTCCGGGATGGCAGGAGCAGAGTGGATCTTGGGCAGGTGGGTGCGATGTGGAGGAAAGAGGAGGAAGATGGAGGAGGAAGAAAGTGTGGACCTTCAGCCGGCAGGTGGGCGTCTGGGGACACCCTGAAGATGCTGGATCCGGCAGAGGCTGGGGAAACAGAAGGGCGTGGCCACATGGTGAGCAATGGCCTCCCCAGGCCACCTCTGGGTCCCCGTGGGTCCCCGCAGAGGCCAGGGCAGTTGCCTCCTACTTCTGCTACCACAGACTTCCCCAGTTGCCTCCAGCAGAGGATGAAATTGAAGACCCTGTCAAGAAACAGCCACAGCCCTGACGTGCTATCCACATGTGAAATGTCACCCTAGATCTCACAGGCCGCCGGACCATCTCCAAGGCTCCCAGTAGCACACCCTTCCCAGGCCGGTGTGGAGGAAGAGCCCCACCTCTGGCACATGGGGGCGGGAGGTGGGGCGGGGGACACACAGGCTGGTCCCAGTCTGCCAGCAGCACTGTTCTCTCTAGCTCTTGCTCCCAGTCCTGCTTTGAGGAGGGTAGAGGTCAAAGGAACTTGGAGGAGGGAGCATCTCCCTTCCTGGGAAAGAGATCAGCCTAAGAGGGAAAATATGGCTAGAGGTTTCCTGGATGACAGGGAAATTGGGCCTATGGGAGGAGATGTACCCCCTTTCCTCAGAAGGGGTAACAGATGAAGGTGGGGTCCCCCCCACTTTGGCTCCAATGGAGGTGAAAAGACAGGCAAGAGAGCCCCCTGGTGCTGGCAGAAGCTCTTGGGGGTGTGGACTGGGATGTCTCAGACTGGCAAAGGGTCAGGGAGCCCAGCCCTGCAGAGCAGCAGGGCAGAGGCAAGTCTACAGGGAGCCTAGACTCCAGGGCAGCACCAGGGTGCACAGGAGCTCAGCCCCAAAGGCTGTCCCTGGGGAGCTGAACCAGCAGCCAAAGGGGCAGATCCGAACCCCCAGTGGGAAAGCAGGCTCAGCCAAGAATCCAGTGGTCTGCTGCCCCGGCACTGCAAAGAGGAGGAGGACAAGTAAGGACACCCCCCTGGGCGCCCCTGGGCTCAGCTCACCTGCCCCAGTGTCCTTCTGCCTTAAGGGCACTGTGTGGTTGTGAACCAGAAGACGCCTGACCCCAGTGACACAACTCAGGACTGAGATGTGGCCCTGAGTACAGCATCAAAGCCTGTCTGCCAGCCACCCTTCTCCTCTGCACTGTGGTTCTCAGCCCAGGGCCCTCTCCAGGCTCCTGACCTCAGTCCAGAGCATCTCTGGTGAATAACTGAGCCAAAAGAGACTGTGCAGATGGCCAGGGGAGGTGACCAAAGCCCAGTGGGGGGCCAGGTCTCTTCTTTCAGGAGGCAGCTTTGCTATCAATTTCCCCGTGGAACCTATCCTGTTGAGGGAGAGCGCCCACCAACTCCTCTGTACCCACATGACCTCTGAGGCCTTGGCCTAACTTGGCAGTGCCTCACTGCTCCCTCGGGGCTGACCCTGGTAGCCTGTGTGGAGGAGCCAGTGAGGGAGTTTCAACCCAGCAGATGAGATTTAACCCTGAAGCTAACCAGTCAGGGGTGGGGACAGCCTTCTGGGGACCATGGTTGGCAGGGCACTTTGAGAGTTGGGATGTAGAGGCCCGGCGGAGGTACCCTAGGGGTGGCAGCACAGGAAGAGGCCCCTCAGCAGCACAGGCAGGAGGGCTCACAGGAGGGCCTGGCCCAGGGAGGAGCGAGGAAGGGACAGAGGCCTGTGCCTCTGGCGAGCATGGCCTGCTCTGCTGTCACTGGGATGTACAGGGCCAGGGGCCCCAGCTCCCAGTCCAGATCCCTGTGCCTCAAACAGTGTAGTGGTCTGGTGGACACGGAAACTGGCAGAGCACTGGGAAGGGCACAGGTGACTTCTGGGGGTCTCTACCTCACTGAGCTGCGCTGGGAGTGGTTTTCTTGAGGCTGAAGTTGGTCCAGTTCACAGCCACTTTCTGACGTGTTTGCTTTGCAGAATCCAAACAGAACCTGCCGGGTTTGCGGGGATGACACAGGAGAAGCACCATCAGAGGCTGCATCCCTGCCTCCAGGACCCCGCTCCCAGACCCGCGTGTCCTGGCCTCTAAAGCAGGTCAGTTCTGCACAAGTCCGCAGCTCCTGGGTGCTGAGGGTCCAGCAGGTACGGGGGCTACACTGGCTGGGGGGGTGGGGCAAGCTGAATGGAGCACCCACAAGCCCAGGGGACAGTGTATGGAGAGGTGACACTGCCTTACGATACTGCCCCCTCCTCCGCCTGCACTTGACCCCAGCCCTACTGGGCCATCTTATGGCCCAAAGGGCAGTGTGTTTCTTGTACCTCAGACCCTTATGTGTGCTGACCCTGCTGTCACAAATGCCCTTTGTTCACACCTGCTTCTCAAGTTTCAGCCTGGTCCCCACCCCTCAGCCCCCTCTGCAGTCTCTCTTCGGCAGGAGCCTCCCCCTGCCCCACCCCTCCTTTGGCAACAGCACCAGTCATGGGACCATGGGGATGCTCTCCCTGCACCTCGCCTGTTCCATGCGCCTCCACTCCAGAGCTCAGCCCAGGAAGAGCAGAGGAAACAGACGGATCAGACAAACTGAACGAAGCTGGAAAAAGCCCTGGCTCTTAGGATCTGACACACACTCCTCCTTCACAAGGTCCCTTGAACCTTCTGATGCCTTGTCCTGTCAAGTGGGCTCCAGGTAGGTTGGTGGGGAAGAGCCTGGGAGGTGGGGCAAGGCTCTCCATCAAGGGCTCAGAGCCCAGGGAGAGGCCTTTCTGAAGGGCCCGGGTATGGGCAGGACAGCGGACAGCCCCACGCCTACCTCTTGAAGTACTCCACCTCCCGATCAGTCTCATCCATCTCCACCCCATCCATGTCCTTGGGCAGGAACACGTCGTCTAGGAAGACACAGCCAGCAGGGCTCAGTGCCCACAGCCGGGCCATGGGGCCAGTACTGCCCACACACGAGGCCGGCCCTCCACCCCGAGGGCTGGCGGGGTAGAGGCCAGCCGCCGCTCCTGGTGCACTCACCCAAGGAGGAGGCCGACTTCTCCTGCTTGCTGCGGCTGCGGCGGCTGCGGCCCTTGCCCTGCGGCAAGCTCTGTGGCCTTGCCAGGCCTGGAGGCTGCACAGACTCTTGTGGAGGCCGTGCCTTGGCCTCCCCTGGCCAGTTTCGCCAGGAGGTGCCCTTTTCCTTGTCGGCTTTGGGGCTACCAGCCCAGCCTGGTCCTGGCCCACTCCCTCGGCTCCCCTCTATGGCCTCAGCACAGCTGCCCACTTTGGGAGGCTCTAGGGCCTTGCCTGGCTGCTTGGGGCTAGAGGTCCGGCCCTTAGCACTGGCAGCCTCCAGGCTGGCCGAGGGCTGGGGGGCTGGACTCGCCTCACTCTTTTTGGCCTGGGCGCCTTGTCTCTTGCCTTTCCGCAGCTTCCCACTTGAGGCTACAGGCTCAGGCAGCTCCTGCTTGCAACTAGGAGCTTCCCTTGGGCTGGGCTCCTCGGAGCTGGTGTTGCCTGGCTTGGGTGTTCTGACCCAGATCACCCGGGACAGGTTGGGCACAGTGCTGAGTCTCCTCACTAGCCCATTCTCAGGGATGATTCCAGGAGGAGGGCCCCGCACCTCTGTCCATGGTGGCTGAGGGCCTCTCATTTCTGCCCACAGTGCAGCTGACTCACTTGGAGCTTGTAATGTGTGGTTCTGAGGGGAGCCCAAAGTCAAAGGGGACAGGTCAAGGTTGATGTCAGGCCGGTGCTCTGTGGAGCCATTGAGGTTGAAGGGAGCTAGACCTTGGGTCTCTGGCTCAGCAGCCCCCTCTTTAGAGAAGCCATTGCTGTCCACACCAAGCTCACACACGCTGAAGCTGGCACGGATGGAGTCCTTGACAGTATTCTTGATCTCCTGCAGGCGGCTGCTCAGGAAACCGTTGACCCGACCCAGTTCCTGGTCAGGCCACTCCAAAAGCCTCTCCCTGGCAGGCACCAGCTCCCGGCTTCCAGAAACACCATGATTCACCTGCTTTAGAGCTTCTGCTGCCAACTGGGCCTTCTCCTTTTCCTGCCAACAAAAGAGGCAGTTTCAGCAGGGGCCTGGCAGCTGCCAGGCACAATGTGACACTCGACGCACTAGCTTGGGGCCCAGCTCTGCCACTAACTGGCTGGAGACAGGGCCTCACAATCTTGCCTGCTTGCCCACCCTGCAGAAGTGATGGTGAAGAACAATCAAGCGGACAGGTTCACATGCTGGGAGTGGAGTTACACCCAGAGGACAAGGTTTTCACAGCTTGTTCATCCAGAGTCCCAGTGTCGGTCCCAGGGCCCAAGAAGGCTGAACTCCAAGGGGTGGAAACACAGCTCATTGAATCTTGCCTCCCAGGCCTGGGCTTTAGCACTCCACCTACTGGCTGAATTTCAGGTGGACTTGGCAAGATGAGGACAACAGTTCTGGAATGAAGTGGCAAGTGGGGATGTGTGTGAGGAAGACGGCTGCTGCAGCGGCATCCCCCAACCCTGCAGGTTGCAGGGGAAGAGCTGTGCCAGCACTCAGGTCCCCCAGGGAGGAATGTGGGGACTGTGAGACTGTCCTGGCAGATGCCACCACACTGGGAACGTGTGCCCTCCTGACGCCACATGCAGGTGCCACTGAAGAGGGCCACGTCCCACAGGAAGGCCACTCACTGCTTAGGTGGCCTCAAGAAACCCAGGCCACACCCGAAGTGTGCCCCTGGCATATAGCAGACAGCCACGGGGGGCCACAGGACAAGGTACAAAAGCAGCCCCTTTGTCCAGCTGCAGCCTGGAAGGCTGGGCCTTGCTCATCAGTGCTGACAGAGAGAGACCTGGAGACCAAAAGGGAAAGTCTATGGGCTGAGTCACCCCTACCCCACCAACTTCACGGCACTAGGCCTTCTGCAGGGGGCAGGGGACTGATGTCAAAGGCCCACAGGAAGGGGTGGTGGTACTGTGCCAGGGGCTGGATGCCTCCCAGTTTCACGGATTTCCGGCTGATCTGGGACTGAAGGAAGAGAAACAGAAAAAGGAAAGTGGGGAGAGAAATGAGGGCCCACCACCACCTCAGAGTCTACTTAAAAAAAGAGGGGGACTCTGTGGCCCAGCAGGCACACGTACTTTTTCTCTCATCTCGTTGTGAATGTCAGCTCCGCAACTGACCAGGACCACCACCATGGGGCCTTGGACAAATCACTTACTCCCTCTGACCATCACTATCTCCACTTATAAATCTGGGAGAAAAAACCACCTGCCTCCACCTCATAAGGTTGCTATGAGGACACACCTGAGAGGGTGTGTGTCCCCTTCCCCGGGAACAGGTAAGGCTGCACCGGCTTAGGTGAGGGGCAGCTCAGTCTGGAGCAGTGTCCAGCTGTGCACTGTGGAGTTCCAGGCCACGGGCAGAGCAGTGAAACCACAGGGATACACAAAGGACCGGAAAGCCCTTCTCTTCGCTCCTCCCTATACCAGAACACCTCTGCTATGGTTAGAAACTGAGTTCCATGGGGGTTTCATTTGCAGGAGAGAGTTCTGCAGCTAAACCAAGGTGCCTGAAACAGGGGTGGGCGGGTGATACAGAACCGCATGTAACTTCAGTGGTGAGAAGGGGAAAACAGGCACACATTTTCTGCTGGGCACTGTGAGCTTAGGATGTCCAGCCAGCTGTCTCACTCAGTCCTCACAAGGCCCCTTGTTGCCTCATGATTCTCAATTTACAGATGGGGACACTTGACTTTGGAAAGAATATGGAACTGGCCCAAGGTCACCTGGCTCATAAGTGGCAGCATTGGGACAGCACCCCCAGCTGTGATCTGCAGAAGTTCTTATTTTTCATTCCTGACAATCGTCTCACGACCATTGACTTGTAGGCACTGGGCTGGGCCCTGAGGACAGTCTCTGCATGCTGACTTGACTGTGCTGGGGAGACAGACATGCAAACAGGCTGTTTAATGCTGGGTGACAGGGGCAAGAGCTATATGGAAGAAAGCACAGGGTGCTCTGGGGACCCAGACTGGGCCATCAGGCCCACTTCCCAGGGGCAGAATCTCCCTGAGCTTGAACAGTGAGGGGGTTATCCTGAAGAGAGTTAGACAAGCACTTTCTGGATAGAAGAGCAAGTGGAAAGCTGTGAAATGGAAAAGCACAAAATCTTTAGGGAATGGAAACCGCTAACAGGCATGGCTAGAGCCCAGATTTCTTCTGGGGGATGGGAGTGGGCATGAAGGCCAGAAGGGACAGACTGCGATGAAGCTGGCAAGCAGAGCAGGGGCTAGATCCTGAAGAGCCCTGCAGGCCATGCGTGAGTCTGGGTTCAGTTCTGAGGGCAGCGTTCAGCCACTGAAGGCTTTGAAGTAGTGGTCGTAGGGTGGGGAGAAGTGGATGGTCTGAGCTACTTGAGAGGCAGCAAGGCCAGGACACTCAGTGAGGGGTTGGGGGAGGAGATGAGCCATAAAAACAACCCGACAACCTCTATGCTGCTGCGGTAGCTCCTTGGACCAAACGCTCACTCTGCTGGACCTTCTCCTGCATCGCTCCATCTCATTCTCGCAACAGTCTGAGTTAGATTCTACTGTTATGCTCATTTTATGGATGAAGAAACTGAGGCTTGGAGGCTAAGTGATTTGCCCAAGGTCATACAGCAAGGGTGGCAGAGCCAGGTTTCAAACTGAAGTCCAATTCCAAGGCCCGCTGCTCCCTCCCGGTGACCACGGTGCACTCCTCCCAGGACGGTGCTGAGGTTCTGGCTCAGGCAGATGGCAGCGTATCAACTAGACAGATGGCGGAGGAGAAAGAGGCCTCTCGGAGAAAGGCAACAAGCTCAGTTTGGATGTGCTGAGTTTGAGTATATGTGGAAGTTGTGAGGAGGTGCCTGGTAGCAGGAGTGGACATCAGTGTGACGTGTGGGGAGGAAGCAGGTGGCCAGACCAAACCCAGAGGTGACACTATCTAGATGGCTTTTCTTTCCCAGGGAGGTGTCCTCTGGAGGAGGGTTGGGCACAGCAGGAGGAGCTCACAGAAAAGAGGGCAGAGCAGGAGGTGGGAAACGTGGTGTACCGGGCACGCCCACTGTCCTTTCTCTGCACTTCCCAACTGAGGGTGGAGACGCCAAAACCCCCCCCCCCCCAAAACGACATTTGGAAAGGAGAACACACACAAAATGCAAGACGTTGCCTAGTGGACACAGAGGATGGCACAGGAGACGGTGCACTGGGTGTGGGGGTGGAAGAGAGTCCTCAGCGAGATGGGAGAACTAACACGGTGAACGCAGAAAACATTGGTGTCACTTGGCTGTGACGAGAGGAAAGAGACAAGCGGGTGAGACAGAAGTTGTGTGCTCAAGGAACAGTTTGCTTTCAAAAACAAACAGGGCGCAGGGGTAAGCTGATGGGAAAGAGCCCAGAGGAGAGGCTGTAGGCACAGGACCAAGGTCAAGGGTAGCCCAGACAGACGAGCAAGGCCCACACAGGCCTTTCCTAGGAAAAGCAGAAAGTTGTCCTCACAATGAGAAGAAAACTTTGCAAGGGGCCTGGGAAGAGAGAGTGCCTGTACACTGGCCTCATTTAAACAGGAAATGAGGTTATTTGCCAAAAAATAAGGTGGGGGAGGGGAAAGCCTGAAGCTGAAGAATAGAGGTCTGGCCAAGGGGCCGCAATGAAGTGAAGAGGAGCAAGAAGACCTGGGCACTCCAAAGGCCTGCTGGGCTACACGGGGGCTCAAGAAAGCAGGAGGTCACGCAGCCCGGCTGTCACAGACAGACTTGATTTCCTGCTCTCCTTGAGATGTAAAAGGGGAGAGGCGCTTCAGGTTCAAACCCAGGGCTGCAGTTTTTCCGAGGGGCCGTTAATGCAAGGGCAGTGGAGCAAGGAGTGGAGAGTATCGGTGAGAGAGTGAATGGTCGGTCTTGCCTGGCCCAGGGAAAGGAGGAAGAGGCCGATGACAGTCTTCAGTGGATAGAGATGGTTGGCAGGCTGCAGATGACAGAGGCAGGGGTTGGTTCCAAAGGAGCAGGGGGAGAGTCAAGGTCTGAAAATAGGCTGAGGACACAGAAAGACACTGGGCTTTATTCCCCCTGGAGGGGGAACAGAAAAGCACTCTGTGGGATGACCACCAGGGGGCACTGTGTTGTGGCAGAGAGCCACGTCATAAGGCCTGGAGTGGGTGGAGGCACACAGAGAGGAGGCTCATGTATAAACAGGTAATGGCTATTGTGTGACAACGCAACTGCTTGCTTCGGTGGGACCCCGGCCTCTGCACCAGGCTGGGCAGACAGTAGCTGTGCAGTGAATTGCTAAGCAAGTGCGCAGTGTAGTGAATGGTGGACTAGAGACACGTTCGAGGTGTAGTGGGAGTACAGTGGGAGAAGTGACCTGAGAGAGGCTGCAAAGAGGACGCACCTGAACTGAGCTTGGAAGGAAGTTGTCAGGAGGAAAAGGAGGGGAGAGAAGACGGCACTACTGGTGAAGGAGTATGTGTAGCACGTTTAGGAAGAGGACACCAGGCCTGGGAACAGTGAAGTGTGTTGGCTGAGATCTAACTGCCTTAAGAGCCTAGGAAGGGCCAGAGTGACCACTGCTGCCCACTGGCCATGTCTGGCCGGACAACACTGGGTGAGAGGAATGAAGTGCACACCACCTTCTGAAGGCAGTGGTGGGACCCTTGGACCCCTGCTTCAGGGTACAGGGCAAGGTCTCAGTCTGTCCTCTGGGTGGACACAGGTGGAGGACCACTGCTGCCTTCCAGGGCACCAGGGCTGTTTGACCACCCAGGACCTGGAGCCAGCTGGGTGTCAAACCCAGTCTCCTTGGCTGCTGGGCTCCCAAGTGTGGTACCCTGCAGATGCAGCTGGGGGCGGGCGGGCGAAGAGGTAATGAGGCAGCAGGGGACCAGCCACCAAGCCCTGGGGCTCGCCTGTCATCAGGGCTGCCCAGGAAGGGCTCACTGGCCTCAGCCTGGATTGCTCCCATGGCTCCAATTACGTCTCCACGTTGGCACCGCCCAGCCCCACACCTCCACCTCCACTTGGGTGTCCTGTGCGAGCCGCTGAGGCAATGCACCCCAGCCAAATACCTGTCTTCTGCTGATCCGTTCCTTGCTCAGTGGCGGCACGCCACCCTGCCAGTCACCCAAGCAAACACCTGGGGTACACCCCTAACTCCTTCATCTCCTGTCCCGTAATCAGATCACCAGAGCCTGTCACTTCTGCTTCCTCTGAAAAGCCATCAGTTCTGCTCCACCCCACTATCAACCACCTCTATCCTGGCTCTCAGTTTTCTGGCCGGGGGTGTCACCCTACCAGGTGACCGTCCATGTCACCACACAATAACTCTGGAATACAGAATCGACCAAGTTTAACTCTGCAAAGTCCTAAAGTGACTCCCCTTAGCTGCACGGTCAAGTTAAAGCTCTTCGGCAGGGCACGCCAGGGCCTTCCTCGCCTCTGCTGTCCGTCCTGCCTCTCCTGGGTAGGCCCTGGACACACCAAGCTGCTGTGTCTGTGCTATGCCCACCGTCAGGAAGGCCCTGCTGGTACCTGTGCACTCGTTCCCGAGCTAGTCTCTCAGTGTGGCCATTGCCAGCAAACCCAGACAGGACGGGGGCTTCCCTTAGGCCAGGACTTGTCACACACTAACACACTTGTCCAGTTTGTCAGTCTCCACAGCCTGGGCTTCTCGAGGTGGGAACTTAACAAACGCTTTGGTTCTCAGTATTTGCAGTGTTTTCTGAATGAATAAATGACTGACTGACTGACTAAAGCAAGTCCTGGGCTTGGAGGAATCCAGCAAGCTGCTTCTGAGGCCAGGACTCGTTTGTCCTCTAGTCACTGGCCCCCCGTCTCCCTGACCCTGATGCCTCCCAAACTCACTCAGACTCCCCAGAGCAGTGAGCCAAAGTCCTTGGCAGCCAGCACCATTCGTCCCCCAGAAGTCTTGGGGGTTGGGGTGAGAGACTCCTCGGGGAGAAGAGGTGGCAGAGCTGGGCTCCCCCTACACCCACCTTCTTTTTCAGCTTGTGCCGGGCCCGTTTGGCAGCCCTGGCGCTGTTGGGGGCTTTGGGCTCCGTGCGGTTGATGAATTCCAGCAGCTCATCCACATCTCGGTGGTCCACGGCGGGCTCCCCAGGGATCCCGCCCAGGGCGCCCCCCTTCAGAGGCAGCTCCTCTTTCCGCCTGGTCAGCCTCGAACGGAGCTTCTCTCGGATCTCGGTATAGTTCCGACTCGTCGGGGCGGCGGGTGGCTGGGGGAGGGGAGGCGCTGATGTTATACTCTGGGCCTAGGAAGCCCGAGCACTCCCCCACCCGCTGGCAGTGAGCATGTGGTGAGGAGTGAGACAGCTATTCTTTCTACCAGAGCCACAGAGGCCAAATGGCTTGACCCCAGCCAGGCGGGAGCCAAGGCAGCGGTGGGCGGAGGGTGTTGGGGGCGCACTGGCCTGGGGGCCAGGAAAGCAGGTTTGAGCCCAGGCATTGTCACTGGGAAGATGTATGACCTTGGGCAGGTCACCGAGTCTGTGAGCCTCAATTTTGTCACCTCTAAAATGAGGGTCAGCCCTAGCTCAAAGGCGACTAGCACCGTCATCACTTCCATTTCTCCTGCCCTCAACTGTGCTCCCCTAGTGGCGGCCCTTCCTCTTCACCTGAGCAGACTTCTGAACTGCTTCCTCCCCCTGTCCAGAGACAGCTTGTACTCTGCTCTGTGTCTCCTTCCTGGCGCCGTCTGTGCCCACAGCCTGTCCCTCGGCTGGCTCTCACACCTGGGGGACTGAGAGCCTTTGCTTCCACTCTGCCTTCATCACGCACAAGCCTTCACTTCTCTGTGATTACACACGCACACAAACTCCTCAGAATCATAGCTTTCCTCTCTGCCATTTCCTGTCCTTCCGCCTAAAGAAAAAAAGTTAATCTTAACAGAAACCAAGAGCAAAGGTAGCAAAATGTTTAAAAATCCCCACCTCATCAATCTGCTATGAGGATGAAGTCAGCAGACAAGGGCGCAGAGACTCGCAGGGCCTCAGTGCGGTCACTGTCCCCTCGAGCAAGGGATCTCTGGGGAGAGCAGGAGCCTCTCTGGCTCACCGTGGAGGCCCCCAGCCCTCTCTGGCCTGGGCAGGCTCACTCACCGCATTGTGGCCGAAGAACTCGCAGTAGCAGCAGTCGCAGAACTTCCCATCTCTCTGGTGGGCGGAGGACGAGGTGCAGGAGCTGCGCTCTGAGCTGCTGTCCTCTTCCTCCCCCAGCCCCTCATCTGCCTCGCAGGGCTGGGGCAGCTGGCAGGCCAGGCCGCTGTGTGTAAACTTGTGCCCCTTGCACCCAGGGTCTCTGCTGACGGGGAAGAAAGAAAGGCCCGCAGGTGAGAGGGCAGGGGAGAAGCAGGCCGCTATAGGACCCTGGGGAACAGCAGCCCCACCATCACCGTCCCCACAGCCCACGAAGGTGGTCTGGCTGCGTCAGTGCCTCTCGCAGGAACAGGGCCAGCACCCTTGCTGTCCCTCAGGGCCCAGCTCAATGGCATAGTTCTGGAAAGGCCCTGTAGGCCTCCTTTGCCCACACCCACGTGATGCTCCAGGACTCCGACAGCACTGCACACCTCTCCACCCTCCTGTCTATGACACCGTACTGTGACAATCCATTTGCCTATTTGTCTCAGGCCAAATGCACACTCTCCAAAGGCAGGGACTGTGCCACTTCTATCTTTGGGCCCCAGTGTGTAGCATAACAACCTTGCACACAGTAGGTGCTCAGTACGTAGGTGTCTGAACAGATCAGTGGCCTGATGGCTCCCCTGGAGCATACAAAGGAGGTCAGCAGGGTCCACTTCCAGTGGGCCTTGGGGCCTTGAGGTTAGGAAAGCAAATGCGGCTTGCGGGCCCCAGACTCTAAGAGCTATCATCTGTGCAGGTACTGTACTCAGTGTGCTCCTTAACATTTTTTTTTTTAATTTTTAAAAAATTATTGATTTGGGGGGAGAGGGGAGAGATCAGCTTGTTGTTCCACTTATTCATGCACTCATTGGTGGTTTGCTGTGTGTGCTCTGACCGGGACCCGATGTGCAACCTGGGCGGATCCAGATGGCTCTCTAACCAACTAAGCTGCTTGGTCGGGTCTCAGCATGCTATTTCTAACCATTTCCAAGGCCTGCGAAACAGGTGCTGCTGTCCCCACCTTGCAGTGGAGGAGGCAGGTTCAGAGAGCTTCACTGCTCTGCTCAAGGAGTAGTGTGACTTGGCCCATGTCTGTCCACAAGTCCACACTCTCCTGCGGCACTGCCAACTCCGGACTTGAGGAAGTACAGGGCGTCTCATAAGACAGACTGGCATCAGCAGTGGGATCCGGGGGCAGGGCAGAAAAGGAGAGGCAGGAACCGTGATCGGTGGTGCTTAGAGAACCTTAATGCAAGCTGGCCACACTTCATCTGTTGCGCCAGCAAAATCGCAGCACCCAGTGCCCCAGAGAGTGTGGAGACAGCACCCACACACCGGCGCTGTGGCATGTGCAGGACTCTTTGGAGAGCAATTTTTCAGTGTATTAGAAACCCTTGTTAAAAAAACAAAACAAAACAAAAAAACAAAAAATGATATCCTGACATCCTTTCAAATGAGAATTTTTTTCATTCTGAGGCATCTGTTCCAAGGAGAAAAATCTAATAGATGGAAAAAACTTTAGGCAAAGACATCTTTAGAGACATTATTTATAATACTGAATGCCTAACCGATCAGTGGCTAGAGAATGGTCAGGTGCACCTGGGGCAACACCCTCTCACCCATGGAGCTGCGCCCGAAGATCACACAGGAGCCGAACAGGGCTGAGTGGAGCCGCTGACGCACTGGGGGACAGAGAGGGAGCCACTGAGAGCAGTGGGGTTTCCGAGCGGACGGCTATAAATGTTTCAGAAACACGGATCTGAACTGCGGTACAAAAACCAGACACGCACCTTCTCCACAGAGCCGTGTCTTACTGTAACCTTTCTCAGTGACTAGAGTTACTTAGGCCTCTACCTTAGGGTGGGATTCCTAACTCAAACACAGAGTTGGGTGCAACGAAGCTTATGAAAGAATTATTCTGAAGAATTATAACTGGGGAAATGTTCATGGTATAATGTTAAAAAAAATCACTACACAAAAATTATACAGAACAGGGACTTGCCCTGACTGGGAAGCTCAGGTGGCTGGGACGTGTCGTCCCGATACACCGAGGTGGCAGGTCCGATCCCTGGTCAAAGCACATGCAAGAATCAACCAATAAGTGCACCAATAAGTGGAACAGCACATCGGTGTTTCTCTCTTTCTTCCTTCCCATTCTCTCTAAAATCAATATATACAATTAAAGAACAACAACAAAATACAGCACCCCCCCCAACCAAGGACCTAATTACGTTATAAGAGAAATATCAGGAAAACTATGCTGCAGAATTGGGAGTTTATCTGTAGGTTGAGGACATTTTCTCTTTAAACATCTCTAAATTTTTCCAAATTCTAAAAAAAAGAACCAAACATATTTCTTTTTTTTTTTTTTTTTTTAAGATTTTATTTATTTTTATTTTTAGAGAGGGAAGGGAGAGGGAGGGAGAGAGAGCGCAACATCAATGTGCAGTTGCTGGGGGACATGGCCCGCAACCCAGGCATGTGCCCTGACTGGGAATCGAACCTGCGATGCCTGGCTCGCAGCCCGAGCTCAATCCACTGAGCTACGCCAGCCAGGGCAAACCAAACATATTTCTTTTAAAACTGCAAACACTTTTGAGTCGACCCTTTAAGTTCCACCCCAAGAGCTGCCTCTGCGCAGTTTTCCAAAACCCTAATCCCGAGTCTGCAGGGAGCAAGTGCTCCAGGCAGCTCACTTACCTGTGAGCGCCAGGGAGCTGCTGCGAGCTCGGTGGTGGGAGCAGAGGCCCGCCGCAGTGCCCGCCGCAGTGCCCACCACAGGGGTGGTTGCACCCCGAGAAAGAAGGCGGCATCTTCAGGAGCGGCATGCTGGTGGAAGGCAGGTGGGAGCTCTGACACGTCCCTGGGGAGTGTGGCACGGTGGCAGGAGCAGCAGGGCACTCTGAAGCCTGTGCAGGGGATGGTGCCGAGGGGGTGGTGGGCAGCAGGTGTGGGTGGGGCGGGGAGCCGAAGGACCCGGGGTGCGAGGGGAGCAGCGGCACTGGCTGGGGGTGGTGGCCCGTGGGGCTGTTAGGTGGAGCGGTGAGGTCTGGATGCCGGCGGTGCTCTGAGATGGGGAAAATCTCACCTGTGGGCACATGGGGGAGACAGGGTCAGAGGGGGAGCCCAGACACCAGGGAGGAGAGCCCAAGGGCCTGCTGCCCCAGCACCCTGCTTCCTGGGATCTGGACAAAGACCCTCTGCACAGTGGCCCCAGGAGCTTTTGGGAATGCCTAGCAGTGCCAGCTCGGGCTGCAGACTTGATCTGCAGGCAGCAGCTGGGCCGCATGGGCCTGAGGGAGAAGGCAGTGGGAGCGCCAGCCCCATGAAAGACCATACACATCCACTGGGGCACAGCAAGGGAAATGCACCCTGCCTGTCAAGGTTGCTCCACCTCTAGGAGCAGCAGGCTGAGGTTCTGCCTCTGGGCCACAAGGAGTGAGGCAGTGGGTGTCCTGGACTCTCTGGTGGCCCTGAACTTCAGGGAGGTGGGAAAGGCTCTCATGACTCTCTCTGGCTTATGCATCAGAACAACTGGAAACACGTACTGCTCAACTCTCAGTGGAGGGGGCGGCACCAACTCTGAGATCTCTGCCCCTTGGCTGACAAGCAGACAGTGATTCCATATCTGCACAGGGCATCACCAGACCAGTTCTTTCTTTCAGCCTCTAAGGGCTCCCTCACTCCAGGCCTGAAGAAGGTACACAAGGCTGCAAAACACACTAATAATCATGGCAGCTTGCACTGGCACCATGTCCACCTCTTGTGGACAGAAGTGCAGCCTTTTCTACCCACTCCTCAGGTGGAGAAAGGGGCGGGGGCTAGGACGATGGAGGCAGGCAGGTCCCCTGTGCTGCTGCAGGGGCAGGTGTTCTGGGGTCTTAAGTCCTAATTTCCTAAAGGATTTAGACTTTACTTTCTATTCAACTCCACTGTCCCCCCCCCCCCCCCGCCCCACTTAAAGATTTTACTTATTTTTCGAGAGGGGAAGGGAGGGAGAAAGGGAGAAAAACACCAATGTGTGGTTGCCTCTCGTGCACCCCCTACTGGGGACCTAGCCCGCAACCCAGGCATGTGCCCTGACTGGGAATCAAACCGGCAATCCTTTGTTTCACAGTCCGGCGCTCAGTCCACTAAGCCACACCAGCCAGGGCCTAGACTCCACTTTCTATTCAACCAGGGCTCCACAGGCCCACTTCTGGCTGTAGTGGGAACCGTTAAGGGGCGGATGGCAGCAGTGTTTTCAACTTCACAGTCCCGGGGAAAGGAATGCCCCTCTGCTTCCACCAGAATAGCTCTACATTTATGTAATAACTGATATTCCGGTGTGTTTGAACCCAGTGGCTAGGAAAACACAGCTGTCTACATTTATGAGACCTGCTGGTCTCCTGAGCTTGGACACTCACCAGGGATGGAAGGAGGACTCCCGAGTGAGCTGCCCGGCATGGCCCCGCTGGAGTGTGGGGAGTTCCAGAGGCCCGAGAGCTTATGTGCTGACAGGAACGAGCTGGGATCCCAGTCCCCTGAGTTCCCATGGCAGGACGAGGATGACGAGGACGAGGACGAGGACGATGACGAGGAATGAGAGTCGCCTCCACAAGACTGTGACTTGCAGGATGTGTGCGACAAGGAGATCTGGAGAACAGGGAGAAAGAGGCTCGTAACGAACAAGCAAACATCAGAGCAGACCCTCTGCTGCCTAAGCTTACCCAAGAGCGCCGCCTCCTCTAGGCCCCGTGCCATGGCCAAAGCTCGATTCCCGCAACTCCAGGTGCCAGGGCACGTGCGGGCCGCACCTCGGCTAGGAGGGGCTGTGCTGCTCCCAGTGAAGTAAACTGGGTGTGGACACTGGTGAGAGGCTCCGGGGGTGGGGGGACAGTGGGCACAGAGAAGGCCCGCCAGCTGTGGGCCTGTGGGAGTCCTGAGAGCTGCCAAGGAGAGGAGGGTCTGTAAGTCAGGAGTCCTGAAGCTGAACAGATCCTGTTCAGAGTAAAAGCGAGGAGCTGGAGGGGACTGAGAAAGGGGGGCAGTCTGCTATGATTCAGGAGACGGCAGACTTAGAGGGCTCCCAGCATCGTGGAGGCCTTCTAAGGCACACTGCAGACCCTTGAACTGACCTTTGCCCTCTATGCCATACTGGTTGGCTTTCAAGCTGCCACAAAGCCAAAGGCAGCCTGAAAGGCAGATGAAAGGGGCAGGTTCTCCGTCTACCAAATCCTATGGGCCAGCCCTCACACTGTGCACAGACTCTCCTCAGGGGCCGGGGCTGTCTGCAGCCTCTCTTCTTCTCCGCCATGTGAGCTCAGCACCTGGGCACAGGGGCCACCGGAGAGCCACCTCAGAGAACAGGGAAGGAACAACTCAACAGCCTGACTTTGTGCAGGCAGCCTTCCTGCACTCAGGGACCTCTTCGCAGTGGTTACCTACCGCCACTGCGTGCTCGGGACCTGTCTGCCTTTCATCTTCCTCCATGCTCCTTCGGCAACTCTGGCAGACCCACAGCGGCATCTCGCCTAGGAGATTCTTCACGAGCTTTGGCATGAAGTCAGGGGGCAGCTTCTCACCCTGCAACACCAGTCCATTTTGGGAAGGGCCTTCTTCCCAGCCTTTGCGTTCCCGATGACACAGCAGGCAGCAAGTCTGCACAGACTGGCTAGAGGTGTGGGGAACCTGTCCAACAGACAGAAATAGGATTTCCCAGGAGGGGAAAGGCTCTACTTAGGAGTAATATTAATAACAATGTCACTTATTATGTGCCATGCACTGGATTAGGCACTTTGTATGCATAATTTTAACTCCTGCAACAGCTCTGCAGAGTAGTTATTATTCCCATTTTTTAAAGATGAAGAAACAGATTTTTAAAAGTTAAGTAAGTTGCCCAAGGTTACAGAGCTAGCAAGTGGTTGAACCAGGATTTAAACCTCAGTGAGGATGATTCCAGAGCTCATGCTCAAATGCTCCGATGTCCCTATGTCCCCAAGTCCTAAAGGTTAAATCGAAGACAACCCTTCCTTCCCTGGCATGTCTGGGAGAGGCCACAAGCCTGGGCTGTCTGTGCAGTCTACAGACCACCCCACCCAGAAGGGAAGAGCGTGCCGGGCTGTGGGAGTGTGGGAGGAGCGTGGGAGGATGTGTGGGCTTCCGGAAGAGCTGTGCAATTCCAACTGGAGTGGAGCAGCGTTTTGGAAAAAGGGTTAGGCACCAGCTGGACTGAGAACCTGAGCTGGAGAGAAGGTAAGGTGGACCCTGGTGCTTCTGAGAAGTGCAAGGCGCAGTGAAAAGAACCCGAGCACCCTGGCTGCTGTGGCTCAGGGGACTGGGTGCCGGCCCTCGAGCCTGTGAGACGAGGCTGATTGATGTTTCTCTCCCTCTCTCTCTCTCTCCCTTTCCCTCTCTCTAAAAATAAATAACATCTTAGGAACTTGGGCTTCAGGATCAGACCGACATGCACTCTAACGCCTGCCCACCACATTATTAGCTGGGTGACCTTGAGCAAGTCATTTAACCTCCCAAGCTCCAATCTCCTCCCCACCTCGCAGAGCTGTGAGCTTGGTGTGTGAACAGGGAAAGCGCCCAGCCCTGTGCATGCCCACAGCATACTCCCAATACACAGTAACTCTTACTTGGACTTTTTTTCCTTTTAGGAGAAACTTGACATATATATGTTTATGGGTTTTCTTTCACACTGAGGGATACTAACTAGGAGACTTATGGGTTTTAGTGACCCCAATTAATGGCTTTCCTATATCCTACAGCTTTGCCATCCCCCTCATTCTGGCAGTGGGCGTGGTCCCATCCCTTCCATCAGCTACAGGATGTTAGCAGACGTGTTGTGGGTACAAGCTGGAAAGCGAACGCACTTCTACCTGCTTCCTTGCACGGCTGGGCTTGCTCGCTCTCGCACCTCTGCCACGTCACGAGCGTGACCAGGCTAGCTGTTGGAGGGACGTGAGAAATGTGTGAAGAAAACTGAGTCTTTCTGGCTAATTGGCCGGCAGATCAGACACATGAGTAAGCACAGCTGAGACCTGCCTAGCTGGCCCCGATCCACAGAAACCCCCAGTCAACCCGCAGACTCAGCAGCAGTAATAAGTGGTGTTGTTTTAAGCCACTAAGTTTTTTTTTTTTGGGGGGGGGCATTGTTACATAAAATAGTTAACTGATATACCTTCCAAACTTACCCATCACTAGGTAACAGGTGTTTGCAGAGGGCTAAGCAGAAGAATAATAAGGGTATCATACTCATCCTACCAATAAAATTAATGCCATCACCTTTTTTGAGTAAAATCCTCTTTTCGCAGCAAGTTTGCATCAGCATATTCTTAAATCGGTCACATTACAATTACACTGACCTTGGTCCCTGATTTTTAGGGGGGGAAAGGGACCAAACAGTAGTACCAGGAACGTACAGAAACACTTGGGGAAGTATACGGACCTTGGAAAAGTGCGCCAGGAAAGAGAAAGCTCACATGTGGAATGCACATGAGATACTAGGAGTCTACATGTGCTCTGCCAAGGGAACACTGCAGTGAGCAAGGCCACTGCTCAGCAGTAACAGCAAAGGGGTACAGCTTCCAGCCCTGGCCGGCGTGGCTCAGTTTCTTGTGGGGTCGTCCCATAAACTGAAAGATTGTGGGTTTCTTTCCCGGTCAGGGCATGTGCCTAGGTTGTGAGTTTAGTCCTCCACTGGGGCATAAGAGAAGCAACTGATCAATGTTTCTCTCCCTCCCTTCCCTTCTCTCTAAAATCAATAAGCGTGTCCTCAGGTAAAGATTTTAAAAACAAACAAACAAAAAACAAAAACCTTCCCAGATCCCATGGAAAGGGTGGAAGGTGGATGGGGAAGAATGGCCAGAGAAGCTACGGCAAAGGAGGCCTTTTCGCAAAGTGCGCCCAGGAAACTTTCCACAGCTACAAGGTGCCCTGGTGACGGTGGGGTGGGGCAAGGAGGTGAGGCAACACCCACAGCCCTTTCCCTATAATGTTGATGACCAGTCTTTTTTTTTTTTAAGATTTTATTTATTTACTTTTAGAGAGGGAAGGGGAGGGAGAAAGAGAGGGAGAGAAACATCAACGTGTGGTTGCTGAGGGCCTGCTGGGGGCCGTGGCCTGCAACCCATGCATGTGCCCTGACTGGGTATCGAACCTGCGATGCTTTGATTCGCAGCCCGAGCTCAATCCACTGAGCTACGCCAGCCAGGGCGTGATGACCAGTCTTAAAGCAAACATTGGACATGTAATTTTACTGCAAGAGAATCTCATTTCATTTAGGTGTTAGATTCTAAAGTTACTACATAAGACGAAAATCTTCTATGAGTAAAATTATTCTTTAAATTCTTTATATAGCCTGTGAAGTACAGCATATGTGTTTTAGGTACAACCAAGAATTCAAGTGTATAATATACAGTCTCTGGCAATATGTGATTTTCTTTTCTGTTTTCCTTTAAAAGCAAACACAAAATTCTTGTGAGTTAGGTGTGTGCTTGATGTGACTGCATTCAGTGCCAGAGCACACGTGGGAACAAGAGGGTGCAGTGCAAACCACACTGGCCTTGGCATCAGCCCTGGACCCCGATACCTGACCAGCGGCATGATGAGGGGCAAGTCACACTTACTGTCGCATCATCTGTAAAATGGGGTCAAGTCCCAACCTGGATGGTTGGCTGTGAAGTCCAGTGCTAGGACCGTAATATATATTGCTCAACATATGGAACTAATTATGCAACAATTTTATGTATGTATGTATGTATGTATGTATGTATGTATGTATGAATGACGTGTGTGTGGGGGAGAGAGAGGAAGAGAGTCATCGATGTGACACAGAACCATCGATCGGTTGCCTCTCGTATGCTCCCCAACTGGGGACCTGTCTTGCAACCCAGGCATGTTCCCCGACTGGGAATCGAGCCGGTGACCTTTCACTTTGCTGGACGACGCCCAGCCCACTAAGCCACGCTGGTCAGGGCAACATATGGTACTAATTATGAACCGGATGGGAGTGATAGAAAACAGTATTTAAAATCAGGACTGTATTTAAATGCAGGTCATTTAACAGCATTTAAAATACAGGTCATTGTATCTTACAAGAATGTAAGAATCTCTCACATGCGATGACTTGAAGGTGACTTGTTAGACATCTTAATCTTTGCCCTCAACTCCATGAAGTTATTCTTTAAGTTCCCCAAACTCTCTGTACTCGCCTACCTCAGGCCTTTCTTTGCTAAAGGGGACCCTCTGCTTAAAATCCCCTTCCTCCCCACACTCACCAATAAGGAGCTGGGAAGGGCTTAGAAGCCCGGCTGAAACCCAACCTCAACCAAGCTTTCCTCGAGAGCTCCCTTATAACCCCTCTGCTCCCACACCCCGCAGCACTCTGTGCCTTCCACCAAACTCACCCGTCTGCACCTTCCACCCTCCTATCAGGATGGGCTCCCGGAAGGCAAGCCCCAAGTCTGACTCTTGTCTGGCTCCCTCACACTGCAGCACAGGACCTAGGCTCAGCTGAGCACATATGGTTAAATCAGACCTGTTAAGTGTTCCCATGGCAACACTGCTGGCAGGCAGCTTGGTGAGACACTGCTTGAAACTGTTGCTTCCCACAGAGAAAGGCCATCTCCCTACCCAGGACATTCACCCAAATGGTTCTGATCTCAACTGTGGAAGAATGGAAGACTACATTCCTTGCAGATTACAATGAGATGCCTCTGTTTGTGGAAATAAAATGACTCTCCCTACAGCCACACTGGTACACACAATACATGAGATTAGCCATCAACAGGAGTGAATTTATAGGACAGGCTGTCTTTCCAGTCAAAGGAAGAAACACAGGGCTGGGAAGCTAATTCACTCCTGGACGAGGCAGAGACAATACCACCTACAATGCATTGCACAAGGCTGCCCAGAGGGTTAAGTGACATCAGAGATGCAAAGCTTAGCTCAAAGGATCCACACAGTATACACCCATTCTATTATCTAGGTCCCCGGGCTATTCTGTTCTTAACAAGTCTACACCAGAAACTAGCATATACACTGAACTGAGTCTGGTATACTTGAGTTCCTTCTAGGCCCAGACAGTTCTGGCGGTGACCCCCAAAGCTGTCTTAACCCTCAGCCTTGGTGGCTGCACTTGGGTACAATGCCTGGTGGGGACTGGGGACTTTCTCTCCAACATTTTCATCTCTATTTGCCAGAAGGTGGTAAGGATCCTAAGTAGTAGAGATGTTATATTCAGTTGGTACTACCACTGTTTCTTCACATTTTTGCTTTGGCAGAGCAAAGTTCTTGGTTCAGAGTTAATTCCCTCTGACTGCAGTCTCCAGCCACTTTCCAAATTCCTGGTCCTCATGGGCCCTTATGCTCTGGAGTCAATGCAGGCTTTCACTAGCTGTTCTCTAGGTATGTTTTTAGCACCTGGCATAGTATTCCCACACAATACATGTTCAGTAAATATTTACAAAATGAATAAAACATCCAACTTTTTTTTTTTTTCATCATTGATCCTTAAACCCAGCAGTTCTGGGCAACAACTAACAGTTTAAGTTCCAGAGCCTCCACCAGACATAGGTGGAAGAGAAGGAAGGAAAGGCTCCTGAGCTGGGGTCTGCTCACACAAGCTCCAAGATAATTCTGCTCTGCTCTCTGAGCAAAAGCAGAATCTTTGGAGAGTGATGGGTTACTCACACAGGACGTGTTACAGCACGTACATCCCCAGGCAGTAAAGGGACCAGGGGAGCCCTAGACTGTGGCCACTCCCAGAACAGGGTACTGGCATGTGCAGTCATTAAAACCAGTGTCTCTGCTCTCTCACCTGACCGGGCCCTGAGACTTTTCATCTAGGCATTCTAGTTTTTCCTGGGGGGGAAAAAAGAGAGAGAGAGACAGAGAGATGAAAGAATAACTGATAAACTGGTTATTTGGAGTTGGGCCCTGGTAGACATTAAAAAAAGAAGAAGAAAAGGCTGTCATTTGAAGGAAAACAATGTATTTGTGGATAAAATTCACCCTTTCAGGCAAAACTCAGAATTTTGGAACACTTGAATCCATCACTATGAGTGTGACAACTTCCCAATGCTTAAAGAATTTTCTGATATACCTGGTGCTCATATGAACAAATGTCTACCTTTTAAGATTATAAAAATGAAGTGGGAAAACATTTGGAAGATCTGCATAGCTCAGGGAACCTATTTTCCAAGGATCAAAGCATGTTAGAGAACCACACACTGGTTAAAAATCTAGCAATTTTAATGTGAACGAATATTTGGTCACAGATTTCATACTGCAAAGAATATCAACAATCATCTGGAAAGGCTATTAAAACACTACCCCCATTTCCAACTAGGTATCTATGTGAGACTGGGTTTTTTTATATACTTCAACCAAAACAACATATTGTAACAGTTTGCACACAGAGGCATATACAAGAATCCAGCTCTTTTGTATCAAGCCAGACATTTAAAAATTTGCAGGATGTGTTATGGAACTGTGCATCTGAAACCTGTATAATTTAGTCAACCATTTTCCCAAAAAATTCAATAGAAAGAAAAATATTAGTGAAAATGAAAATAAGACTGCAAGAAACAAATGAAAAAGTCTCCCCACTTATTTTTGAAAATGTAGTTATTTTTCATTAAAAATTATTTATGTTAACGTGATAGTTTTAATTTTGTTATTCTCAAGTGAATTAGTAAAATATTTTAAAATGTTCTCAGCTTTAACATTTAGTTTGGTAGATATCAATAGAAATAACCAGCAAAAGCTCTTTCGGGCCCTCGATAATTACTAGGTGTGTGCAAGGCCCCAGACCGAGCACTCTGAGAACCGCTCATGCGAAGCTTCGTTTAGCGGTGCCTGCCACCCACCGGGTGCACAAAACGCAGTAGCAGGACACAGGGACCTGGTTCCCCGCACACACGGACAGCTCTTTGGAGGCATGAATACATTTCCACCCCAGCCTTTCTGTCCACAATTTAGGAATTAATGGGGAATAGCCCTGGTCACAGACTAGGCGGCTGTCAAGGACTACTCTGAAGCTAGGTCTGATTTCCAGCCCTAACCCTGCTTTCATTTCTTCTCACGGATCCCTTAAACTCCAGGAGTCCATGCACGTTTGTAGAGGGTTCCCCTAAGACACATGCTGTATCTAACCAGCAGCTCTGCAACAGCTTTCAAATTCTATTCTGAAATGACCCATTAGAGCACTTTACTCTGAAGGCACCAACTCCAACAGCCTTCTTGTCACCAAGGCAGGCAGGCAGAGGACATCAGCAGTGGCTAACATTCCCTTTCAGAAGCAGAGAAAACGATGAACTCCCAGCCTAGAAAAACTCATCAGCTCAGTCATCATCATTTAAGTCTTCCACTTACCCATTTGTTCTAAGAGCCCTACACCTGGAGCCAACCGCTGTGTTAGGCACTAGAAAACATGAAACCACAGAGTTCCTGCCTTAAGGACCAGACAGCTCCATGCACTGTGTTGTCAATGCTCCCAAACTGCCAGGATGCCTCACATCTGTTTTGCAAAATCAGGCGGGAACATAAAATAATACCCAGTGGAAATTAATACACAAAACTCACAAAGGAAACCACCAGCCAACCAGGACATCCTTACTCAATGTGAACTCACTCTTTGCCTTCGTGAGTACCTGCCCCGTTTGATGGCCTTCCTTGAGCTCTTCTTCCCTACCCTGGTCTCGCTCTAGTCTCCAGGCTCCTTTCCGGCTGGCTCACTCCCAGAGCTCTCTCTGGACCCCGGGCATTTATGACTTGGCCCCAGCTGGCCTCTCCATGCTCCACTTCTGAGAACCTTAGGCTCTGTTCACACTCAGCACCTCATTACTACTCTTTGGCAAATTTCTACTCATTCTCTAAATCCTGGTAAAGGTCAATGAAGCTTTTGTGGGACCAAACTAAGCAGAACTATTCCTGCTAGCACTGTACCTATTACTTTGTGCCATCGACATGTTCTCCATCTGTCTCTAGACCCTGGTCGAATGGGGGCTCTCTGGTGGCAGGGAGTGCACCCTGGTCATTTAAGTGTGCCAGGGACCGAGGCTTGTCTTGGACCTGGCACAGAGCAGGCCTCCACTGAATAAATGAACAAATGCTGAAAGCCCATCTGGCTCACGTCTCAGCTGTCCACACGAATAGAATCTACAACACAGCTGCAGTGGCCCTGATTGGGCAGGCTGTGCTGAAGGCACGGCTGTGACACTCCAGACCACTGCCGGGAAGACTTCAGTACCACGAGTCTCAGACCATCTTAATGCTGACAGTCAGAGCTGCAGTGAATTCTTAGGGAGTGGATGTAACTGTACCTCAGTGTCCTGGAGCTCTCACCCAAACTCCCACCCAGGCTATTAGCTCAGGGCCCCCCATGAGGCAGGACAGCTGTTTCATACCACAAAGCCAGTTTGTGGAGAGTCAGCTCTTACTGTACAAGCCGAGGCAGGGAGAGGGCAGTGGTCTCTCTGACCCCAGGGGCTTTCCACCCCGCCAAGGCCAGCTCATCTACCGAACCTGCTTCCTGTGTGCAGTCAGCCACAGGAAGGCCTGAGCAGCTGCTCACTGACCTGGAACTGTATTACCTACTGCTCTAAACCCAGCACAGATCTTTCATGGGTGGAAAAGTATGACTTTGGAGACAGATGGTTGTAAGTTCAAATCCCAGTTCTGTAATTTTCAGTATGATCTTGGGTTACTACTCAATTTCTTCGAGCCTCAATTTCCTTATTTATGAAATTAGAATAAAAGCATATATCACAGAGTTGTGAGGACACAAGGAAATAAATTATGCAAAGTACCTGGCCTGGGCCTGGCACTCAGTAGGTGCTCAATACCCGTTAGTTTCTTTCCTCTTCTGTCCTGGAAGAAACGACAGGGAGACTTACTAAGTGAGACTTGCCCAACCCAGAGTTATTACTTGAAGCATAGGACAGAGGACTAGACAAGCGACCTTCAAGGCTACTTTGAACCCCCCAGTCTAGGCTCTTCAGCTACAATTTCCTACTAAGAACGTTCAGCGTCTCAGACCTGTTTTTCTGCCTTAGTACCCCTCTATCCATTCATCTCGGAATGGAGGGGAACCACAGAGAGCACTGGGATCTGAGATCTGTGGGCAGTGAGGGCCTGTGGGACGACACCGTGGGCATAGAACCGACGGGTGCACACGCAGGGCCTTTCTCAGGACACAAGCACAGTCTTCTGCTCGGCACACCTGACGCAAAGAACCATCACCCGCACCTTCCCCCAAATGCACAAAGCACTCACTCACGCCTTCCCTCTGCCTCTTGCTTTTTAGGGCCAGTCTGGGTGTCATATCCTCCTAAGACCACAGGCAGGATGAACTGTGCTTTGCGCTGGAATGTCCTAACACTTTTTTTACATGTATCTTGAACAGAGTTTATCGCAGGTATCCCAGTCGTCGAATCTACCTTCTCCACAACACGGGGAGCTTTTCATGGGCAAGGCTGCATCCTGTGGCTCAGTGCGTCCCAGTCGTTCAGCAGAGGTGGCAGTGGGAAGTAGGCACAGGCAAATGTTCGGACACATAAAGGAAGATTAGCAGCTGCAGAGCATCATTAATAAAGCTACTACTGAAGAACCGGGAAAAATTTGTGTTTTCTTTCTTTAAAACTAAGGCTGTTTCTATTCTGTTCATGGGAAAGCTCCCCCAGGGAATGCCCCATTCTGTAAAGATGTCTTAGGCCTCCTCAAAGATCCCCATGACACCCTCACTGCAGCAGTGTTCACACCCAGCCACATAGTCACCTGGGCAGGTTAATAGCAACAGACTCCAATTTCGTCTGCCCAGGACAGGGTCCAGGAAAGCACAGGGGACCGGATGATTAGCTGGGCTGGGCTGGGCTGGGCTGAGGGGAGCAAACAAGCAATCGCAGCTGCCTTCTCCACTGGGAACTACTAGCCCCTCCTACGGCACCAGAGAATTTACTGAAGCACATCACACCCATTTTCCTACCTAAAACCTTTCACTGACTTGTCGCTGCCCATGGGATAGAGCCCCAACTTCTTGGTATGGGTTTTCAAGAACCCTGCTACCCTCTCCAGCTCTCTAACCTCCTTGCCACCTCCCAGGAGTTAGGTGCTTCTTGCCTCTGGGTCTCTATGCTGCTTCCGTGGTTTAAACACTTCTCCTACCTTGTCTTCTGGAGAAACTTCTACTCAACCTCGAAGCCACTTTGAAAAGCCTTCTTCGACTCTCGGTCTGTGCATCCTCAGCACCCAGCACCTGTAATCACCGCAGCTACCACTTGTGCTCTGTGCTTGACACGCAGCACTGGCTGGACCCTAACGTGAGCCTGACATCACCGCCATTTCATACACAAGGAAACACACCAAGAGGCCGGGACACTTCCAAAGGCTGGTACTAGAATCTAGGATTTGAACCTCAACTCAGAGGAAGCGGTGCTCTTCTAGTCTTACTGCAATTACTATATACATGTTCTCTGGGCCATGAGCCCCTGGGGGCAGGGACCACGTCCGATTCCCTTCTGCACCCCCAGCTTGCCCAGTGCTTGGAACGGACCAGGTGTCCACTGGTGTCTGTGGAATAAATGAACACCCAGGTCAGGCAAGAGGAGGACTGGGCATGGTGTGCTCACTGGGCCTCCATGAATGCCAGCCTGGCCCAGCAGTGGGGGCAGCTAAGAACAAAGTGGTAGAAACCTAACTTCTTTTGCTATATTTTAGTTTAACAGCCATTTTTGGAGCACATAAGGACCATGCACAATAAATACTCCCGAAATGAATTAAAACATAACCCCTGTTCCCACAAGTTCTAGGTTCAGTAAGCAAAGGTGTTAGGATCGTAAAAATCCATCTAATATCAGATGCTGAGCTTATGGCTCTGGGATGTTTCAAAGAAATTAAAATTTTAAAAGTCTTGGCAGGTAAGTCTTTATCTCCAAAGGTCTTCTGGCATTTCTATATAGTGACTCTCTACTGGCTTACAAAGAGGAACCAGAGGCAGCGGGGATAGCCCCTGGGCATCATTCATTTCACTTTCGAAGAAAGTGCCTGGGCCGGAGGGCCATGATTTTAATGGGGAGGCCCTTGGTTATCTGTGTGTCCCAAATAAAGACCCTGTCACAGAAAGGTCTTAATACACTGGTAATGCTTGCCGAGCATATTAAACATAACGGGACGGTTGTAATAAAGACCCTGACTGATCATCTGCTCTCGTCCCCTGAGGCAGCAGGTTGAACTCCGAGCAGTGGGGAACGGTGTCTCCAGAGGCCCTTTAAGTGAGGCTGGGCACAGTCCCAGGGAATGCTACAGGGAGATCAGAGATGGGGAGCACAGCATGAGCCCAGCCCCCACCGACCGCTGGTATACAGTCCAGCAAGTCTCCTGGGGGTTTACTGAGTGTGCACACCTGGGTTACGAGAGAAACCTAAAGACAGTCAGCAAAGCGCAGGTGAGAACACTGACTTCAGATGGCCACCTGGCACTGTCTGGCCACACCCTGCCTCTGCCTCCTGTTCCTGTGTGAGCCTCGCCCCGTACGAGGTGCTCCACTCTCTTGCGAAGTTGCTGACAAAGCGCAGAGGGGTGGAATGAGTCCAGGCGCAGAGCTGGAAGGAGCCTGACTGAACACTATTTCTTACGCCCACTTCAACTGATATGTACATTTTCCCTTTGCTAATAGGACAGTAACTGTTTGTCTTCTTGTGAAGTAAAGGGGGGTTTGGGTTCTTAGTGAATAGATCAATATAGTGAAACAACTGGAAGTAGACTTTTGAGAACCCAATTAAGCTCAAGGTCCTGCATTTAAATGTGTACATGTTATGCAAATGAATGAAGGGGATTTGATGAACCAAAGTGAGTGCCCTATGAACCTTAACTCGGAGGAAGCGAAGCTCTTCTGGCCCTACTGCAATCACTACACGTGTGTCCTCTAGACCCTGGGCCCCTTGTGCACAGGCACCCTGTCCAGCTCAATGCTGTATCCCCAGCTAGCCCAGGGTCTGGTACAAATCACGCGTCCTTCACATGCTAGAGGGGGCAGACACCACAGATTACGGCCTTGTGGAAATGTGGGTCCAGTAGCAGATTTTTAGAGTTTTAAGAGATGGCACAAATCCAGTTTTGTGGGAAATGTTTCGGTTTTTAAAATATTGGTTCAAATCAAAACAAAATCAGAAACAAAACGATGTGTGACTCGGGACATTAGAACCTGCCTGTGGACTGGAAATGGTCCGGTTTGCCATCTCAGGACTCAGCTTGGCATCAGTCACCGAGTTTCGCTTTACTTGCCCACTCTGTGTACGCACTATGGGCTTGTAAAGGGCAGCGGGAGCTGGAGGACCTTGCCTGCGGGCAGGGTGATGACTGACCCTCTCGGCAGGCGCTTTTCACTAGGGCACAAAAACCTGCTTCTGGTGTCCAGCTGTCAGCGGGTCCTTTGGGGAGGGTGGGGCACACTGAGACCTACAGTGGGGAGTTACTTGGGCAAATGTTTAGCTGTTCTGAGATTCTGTTTCCTCATCTGAAAAATGGGGTAATAGCATTTGTATCCTTCAGCTCATTAATGTCTGTTAATCACCCAGCATGGGACATAATGGTGACTGACGTGCTTCCTGCACACTCAGAGTTTATGCAGTAAAAGCAGAACAATAATTACACCAATAGTTAACACATCATATCTGTGCTAAATGCTGGGAATACAGGGGTGATGGGAAGATTAGGCATAAAGTATGTAAAGGGCCTGGCATGAATAAATGAATGAAATGGCGGGTCAAGCAGTGGAGTAGGTGAGAACATGGTAGGAACGTACCATGTTAGTGAAGGTTACAGCTCTCAGCAAAGATGCATCCTAAATAAAAACAATGATTAAGCCGCCATCCTAACTTGCTGGCCTTGACAACTTAGGCTGACCAAGTGGCAGGGGACTCTAAAGTAGTGCACGGTGTAAATGAGGAGGGGAGAAGACAACAGCTCCCTGGCTCTCCCTTCCCCCATTCCCCTTTTGGATAACAGCACTGCTAGGCTTCCCACCTTCCACCCCAAGAAGGGAAAGAAAATGCTACGAGGGGAAACAGCTTCAGGGTTGGAAGTGAAACCAGATGAGGGTGGGGTCCAACCTGGGTAGTCTCATCCTTTGGAACCAGTCTTAGGCCAAGGCAGGAGATGGAGGTGAAGGCAGGGCTATTAACGCTTTGTAAGGAGTGACATTAATGAATAAATAATTAAAAACCTTATTGTGATCTGAGACACAAAGGAGACCAACATCAAAACTGGGTTACAACACGTGTTCTTCACGGATTCATTCTCTCTCATTCACCTAGTTCCTTATAGTCTGTGTCAGCAAGGCCCTGGGCTAGGTGTAGAAGACCAGGTGGATGACACAGAATGTGCCCCTGCGGAAGTCACAGTCCAGTGTGGGAACAGCCCATCAGCACAATGTTTCATCACAGTGTGGGGAGTGACACCAGAGGGGAGCACAGGGGGCTGTGGGCACAGAAGGGGCACCTCCCACAACTGGGTAGGTGAGGGGAGGCTTTCTGGGAATGGCACCCCGAATGGCATCCCCACTCACATGCACAATTCAGAGATTCTACTAGAAGGCTGTCAAGAGCCATGCCTTCTGGCTGCACCAGCCTCCCAGAGTCCCCTGCTGCCCGATGCAGTGTCTGCAGAGCCAAACGCATCTTCTGCCACGCCTCAGCTTCATCCGGAACAGCATCCGACCCTCCATCACTCCTGCAGGAGCCTGCCTTCCCTGGGCAGGCTCAGCCAAAAGACCAACTCAAAACTCTTTTGTCAAAGCAAGCTTCGGGTGAGCCGCCCATCCCCAGGTGCCACAACCCTCCCAGAGCAACTGTGGCTCACGCCACCCGGGCCTCTCGGTGCACACTGGCAGGGCACCTTCCAACATCTCTGCGCAAAAGAAAGTGATCTTCTTCCGGGCGGCAAGCTGGAAGGTTTACCTCTTACTGCTCTCTCTCAGTATGCACCGAACCCAGAGATGGGAGGGTCAGGGCAGGCGGCTCGTGGGTCAGGGATATGGAGGACAGAAAGGGTGGGCTCTGCTGGGCTTCCACCTCAGTGCAGGGGCCTCACTGCACAGTCTTCTGGACAGCCTGGCTGTCTGCTCCACCAGCTCCGCTCGGCAGGGACAAGAGGGAGGCCCCAGGAGACATAGCTGGGGGCACAGCTGCTGAGGGGGCAGTGGCTGCAGGCAGCGACGGGAAGGGGTGGAGCTGCTCTTGGGGGCAGAGGCTGCGGCTTTCCAAGCCCCGGCGTCCCGAGCCGGCCCGTGGGTGGGTGGGGAATCAAGTGGGCCGGGGCAAGGCCAAGAGCAGGGGGCTGAGCGGTGACGGCAGGATCACAGCCCGGTCCCAGAGTGGCTGTACCACCAGAACCTTTAGCTTCTACTCCAGCCGGGAGGCGTCGGGAGGGACAGGCAGCCTGGTCTCAGGAGAACCCGACGGGCCGCGCCTGGGCTTCGGAGAGAGGGGTCCAGCCTCCACTCCTGCCTCGGCGTAGAAAGCCTCAGCCCCGGCCCTGAGGCGTAAGATGGTCCATCCCCAAACCCATCCCGGCCCCGCTCCGGCGAGGTGAAAGCGCCGCAGCAGCCGAACTCGCCTAGCTTGCTCCTACCTGCAGGCCAGGCACCAGCTTGGGTTCGTCCTCCTCCCTGATGCCGTCGCAGTCGGGCTCCTCCGGCGCCTCGGGGGGCCCTGCACCCGCTCCCACTTCCAAGCTCGGCGGCGGCGGCGAGGGCTCCGGCGCCTGGGGCTTCTGCGGCCCTGCGGCCCGAGCCCGCTCGCGCCGGCCCGCGCCGCCGCTCGGCCTGCTCCGCCTCCGAGTCATGCTGCCGCTCGCGCCTCTCCCTCGCTCCACTTGCGCCGCCACCGCCACCGCCGCCGCTCCCCTCTCAGGACAACAGCCAATATGGCGGCGCCCGGCTCCCCCTCCACTGCTGCCAGCAGGTCATAGGGCACGCGGAGTCCGCGCCGCCGCACTAGCCCCCGAGGCCGCCTGCGCCATTTTGAATAAGGTCACCACCCGGAGTCCGTGGGAGAAAGAACGTGGGGAGGAGGCGCCCTCCGGGTCCCGCAGAGAGACGGTGTCCGCTGTAGTACCCGCGTTGTACAGCCCTGGTTGCTTAATCACTTAAATGGATGAGTGAATGAGTTATTCTCTGTAGTGCCACGGTACTTTGACACCCATCGCCTGACTTCTCGCGCTCACACGGAGTGGCATGTATCAATACGATCGTTCCCATTTTGTGGTGGAGAAAATCGAGGCTACAGAAAGCAAAATGGTTGCTCAGCATCATCCAGCCTGACGGGCTCGTGGACAGCCTGAGCTGAAAGGGCTGAAGTTTGCGCCCAAAGCTTTATTTGCAATGTATGGCCCACCGGGAGTCCCGTTTTCGGTGCTTGGGACACGGGACTCAGCCCCGTGCCCTCTCCAGCTCTCATGAGGAAAGTGGACACTTACACAACTACAACCAGTGTGGTAAGAGCGGATAATTGGAGCACGTGGACTTTTGAGTAGTACAATGGAACGTGGAAAAAATGAATAATTTTGTATTTAACTGTTAAAAGTGAGATTTGTCCCCTTTTCCTTTTTGACTGTAGAACACGTGCGCACGGTACACAATTTTAAAAGGTTTTGAATGCAGTCTGTCTCATGCCACTGCCAGTGCTAGCATGAAACCATTTGATGGGTATGGGTAGAGTTGCCACTGACGTCATCAACAGGGGCAGAATCTCGACATTGGCCTAAAACAACTTGAGCAAGGGCAATTTTGGGAGGAAAGGCTAGTGGAAGGCCCAGGAGCTCTCCTTAGCTGCCAAGAACATATGTAAACATTAATACTTCATCTCAGCACAGGAATTAGTGTGGCAATAGAAGACTTGAAAGAGTAAGGGTAGTTCACACTATATATAGTTGGTATATATATAGTTGGTATTTTTTACATGTACTTAATTTGGTTGTAAAATACACAGAACAAAACTTACTATCGTAACTGTTTTAAATATACAGTTGGGTGATATTAAATCCATGCAACCAGCACCCATCCATCTCCAGAACTCTTCCTCTTGCAAAACTGACATTCTGTACTTACTAATAACTCCCCATTCTCTGCTTTTCCCAAGCCCATGTCAGTCAACCACCATTCTATTTTTTACAAAGTCTTCCCATTTTCCCCACAGTCTAGCCTCTGGTAACCACTGTTCTAATCTCTGTTACTGGAAGTTTAGCTTTTTTTTTTTTTAAATTCTACATATAAGTGAGATCATGCGATATTTGTCTTTTTGTGACTGGCTTATTTCATGTCACAGAATGTCCTCCGGTTTCATCCATGTTGTGACAAACTGCAGGATTGCCTCCTTTTTAAAGGCTGAATGTTACTCCTTTATGTGTTTTAATATATTCCTATGTATTTATAGATATACTTTATATACATTACTTTATGTATAAATGCATATGTACATATACCACGTTTTCTTTACCCATTCCCACACCGACGGAAGAAGATGGATGGCCCTGAGTAGTGACAGAGCTGTGGGAGGCCCTTGCAGGCACTTGGGCAGGGTGGTCATCCTGGGAGCCGTCAGCACGGTTGTTGGCCTCTGACAGACCGGGTAGGGTTAGTCCCAGTTTTTTCTTTTGTGCCAGACCTCAGCAGTAGTTTGTGTTCTCTGGCAGGGGTAGCAGTAAACTTTTACTGTCTTGGTTCAGTAGTATGTCACTCTCTGGACAGACTTCGTTTACAGGATTTTTTTAAATGTATGTATTTATTTATTTAGCCCTATCACCATGGCAGTGGATGTCAGGCTAATCTACTGTGACACTGCTGACACCATCCTGATGGACCTTGAGAACAGGAAGTAGCAGATCCCTTGGGTGACTTGGCAAGCTTGCTGTATGTGCCAGAGAGCAGATAATACAGCCCCACATACACAGGGGCTTATTTCTTCAGTGAACTTTCTAGGGCTCTGGGGTTCATTGAGTGATTCCCTGCAGAATGAAGGACCAGCTGCTGCACACACCACATTTCCTACTACTAAGAAAGAAATATAAAACTTGGTGGGCTTCTTTTAGACTTGGGTAAGGAAATGTACCATATTACGGTCCATTATTTTCACCCGTTACTGGGTCACTGGAAGGCTGTCAACGTTAGGAGGGCCCATACAAGGTGGGGTGGTTTTCTTGCTGGATTGGGCTGACAGAATAAGTATCAAATTTTTCAGACTGTAAGGCACACCTAGGTTTTATAGGAGGGAAACAGGAAAAATAATTTGGAAGCAAGAAATGTGGTAAAATATTTAATAACATAAATAACATAGGTTGCCCCCCCAATAGTGAGCCAGGTAAGCTACATTCAGACTATAAGATGCACCCCCATTTCCTCCCAATTTGGGGGGTGCGTTTTATAGTCCAAAAAATAAGGTAGTTCTGCCTTTGGCTTTTATACCCAGGCACTGGATTTTTGAAACAAAGATCTCCTTCTACAAATTGTTATTCTCCTTTTGAGAAACAGCTCCTGGCTTGTTCCAGGTGTCTGGTGAAACCAGATGCCTGACCATGGCGCGCTGGCTGTAGCACACCAGATGACCCTGCGATCTGAGCCCCTGTGTTACCTGATCTGCCCAGCCACACTGTCAGGGGTGGCCCCCACAGCACTCCATCATCAAAGGGAAATGACATATGTGGCCTGGGTCCAAGCAAGCCCTACAGGTGAAGTCAGTTGCCTGAGCAAGTGGTTTGCATTTCTCCCCTACTGCTTATTATGTTCATGGTCTCGTGGAGAGTTGTTTATGATGAGTTGACACAGGAAGAAAAATTAAAAAAAAATCCAAAACCCAGTTTGCAGGTGGCTCCAACCAGAAGTGGATTGCCGGGATGTCCCAGCCTTCCTCTGAGACGGCCAGAGGGGCCTAGCAAAGGGACCTGCACTCAGAGACTCTGAAATAAGGACACACCGATTCTTGGGTGTGGGATAACGGTTTAGTCTATTCGTCAGAGACTTGAAGGATATAGACTGAAGGCTTAGTGACAGGAAGTTTTGAGGAAGACGAATGTGACTAGCTTTCCCAGAATGGCTTCAGAGTGTGAGGTTATCTGTGCCCCAGATGAACATCCAGAAGAGGGCCTTATTCAGAGGAACCTCTTAAAGTCTTCGGGGCGCCATGGCTCCTGTGGCTCCCCATCTCCTTCCCCAGCCACTTCAGGGCTTGCTCCGAGGTTTAGGAGAGCGCGAGCCCAGCAGAACAGACTGCTCCCTCCCACGGCTGGCCTCTCCAACTGTCAGCACTGAGCCTAGTTTGTGAGCCTCTGGGAACCAGCCTGAGCCTCAGGCAAAACCCGACTTTGAGGGGACCAGCCAGCTCTCTCTGGCAGGGACATTACTTCAGACTGTGTATTAGGGTTGACCAACTGTGGTAACAAACCCTCCAACACATCAGGTTCAATACCATGATATTCCCATTCTTGTTCACATCGCAATGCAATGCCAGTTGGAGGGGGCTTTGCTGCATGCCGTCACCCAGGGACCCAGTCCCCTCTGTCTTGTGGCTCTTCTCTCATCTAGGTTCTCTTTGTTCTGCTGGAGGATGGGACAGAAAACAGAGCGAGGGTTGTGTGGGGTGTTTTTATGAACAATACCCAGAAATGACTGTACATCTTTTACACTTCCATCCTGTTGGTGAGAGTTCAGCCATGTGGCTCTACTTGACTCTATTCCTTCCCTCCCACTCCTTCCCCTCTCCCCAGGCAACCGCTGTCTCTGTGAATATTTGCATTTCCGTACAGTATGTACTCTGTTTTGCTGGACTTCTTTCCCTCAGCGTGTGTATTTTGAGATTCATCCACGTCCTGTGTGTGTCCGCTGCTGTCACTGCTGAGTAGGATGCCATTGTGTGGAAGCACCTCGGCTTGTTTTCCCATGGGACACGGGTAAGCAGGCGTGGTAGACACTTCTCACACGTTGCATTAGCTCAGTATGTTGTTTTGAGAACTGGAAAAACATTTTTAAAGCAAGAATACAATGTACAATATATTGAAATTGCTTCTTTTGCAACTGTTCAAATTTATATATTTTTACATTTTAACTTAAAAGTGTGTAGGAGCAGGGCTGACTTCTGCAGGTGCCTGCAGCCTGCACAGCCACACAGCCCTGTGCTCAGAAGGGCTCTGAGCTTGGCATGAAGGTGGCTGCTGCCTTCTTGAAGTTCTTAGTCATGTTCAAGCAAGGGGCCTACACCTCCATTTTGCACTGGGCGCTATAGGTTTTTTTATGGCCTTTTCTCTGCCCTCTTCCCCGATCTCTGGGCACTATAATTTATGTAGCTGCATAAGAGGACATGTAGTTTCTTAAATTGATTTTACAGGGCATGCAGTCAAGCATTTGAAGGCCACTGGCCTTAACCCTCAGGTCTGTGAGGGCTGGGCTTGGAACACAAAATCCACGGTGGTTAGCCAGTTCTTCTATTTTTTACCCTTTGATTCATGTTCCACTGCTACCCCAAGGCCAGAGGTACACAACTAACTACAGGTACCCCTCATTTTACTGTGCTTGATGGTCTTGCGCCTCACAGGTGTTGGGGTTTTTACAAACTGCAGACAGCACCCACCATCAGCAGAAAGATGATGCTTTGCTTTATTGCAGGGGTCTGGAACCAAACCCACATTACTGTCCAGCTTTGAGGTATGCCTGCAGTTGTTTGAGTGGAGAGGAAGAAAGGGGAAATTATAAGAGCAATGTGAGCTAAATAACCATTTTAGCATAGTTTCCCATTCGCACGAATGATGTGGGCACCCATGGGCCACACACACAGGTGCGCTGCAGACAGCTCCCATGCAGTGGGTGAGCCCCTCCCAGCGCACCACCCTTGTCTAGGCCAGCCTCTGGGAAGAATTGGTTCCACCAGAGGAAGGCAGATCCAGGGCCCCTTGAGTCCTGAAGTTGGGCCTCAGCCTAACTAAGGACTTTTTTTTCTTACAGTGCTTTTTTTAAAAAAAATATTTATTTATTTTTAGAGACGGAAGGGAGGGAGAAAGAGAGAGAGAGAGAAACATCAATGTGCAGTTGCTGGGGGCTGTGGCCTGCAACCCAGGCATGTGCCCTGACTGGGAATCAAACTTGCGATGCTTTGGTTCGCAGCCTGCACTCAATCCACTGAGCTACACCAGCCAGGGTAGGACTTCCTTAACACTTTCTGAGAGAGGCAACCACTTCTGTCTCCCCTTTCAATCTTCCGCCCTCTCTAAACTTGAGAATGGCCTTGCACCTTTGGGCAGGAGGGTGTGGGGCAGACTCTCTCCACCTCTTGGGGAGAGGGAAGTTTAGAGGACATGAAATGATGCTGGAGAGGAGGAGAGTTGGGGTCCAGTGTGAAAAATCCTGACTCCCAGGGCTAGAGTTGGGCCTCCCATGAGGGTGGTGGGGCCTGGGTGTGGGGAGGAATGAATCAGGGAGGTCCACGTGAAGCACTCTGTGGATGAAGCATGTTGGGCTTGGCCTTGACCTCTCCAGGCCCTATGGACCTAGTTGTTACCCTAACCATTGTATAGTACTCTGAACTGTGCAAATTTAACAGCTGTTTTCTAGGATGTAAATAGGAAATTCTAGTAAAGTAAATTGCTTTACTAGAGTGACTGGTAATTGCTCCTAGTTGTTATTATTATTTTAAAATTATTTATTTATTTATTTATTTAGAAAGGGGAAGGGAAGGAGAAAGAGAGAAACATTAGTATGTGGTTGCCTTTCTTGCACCCCATTCTGGGGACTTGGAGACTTGGCCTGCAACCCAGGCATGAGCTCTGACTGGGAATCAAACCAGTGACCCTTTGGTTCACAGGCCAGCACTCAATCCATCGAACCACACCAGCCAGGGCTGCGCCTAATGATTAATTAACCGGGCAAGAACAATTGAACCCATGTCACAGGACCATGAGGGAAGACTGTCAGGAGAAGGGATGAAAATTTGGCAGACAGTGGTAAAGAATTTGAACTTGGCTGGGGAGGTTGGGAAACAAATCTCTCAAAGGGAGGAGAGACTTCCTGTTCCTCCTCACCCCCTCACGCACCTGACTTCCAAGTCTTGTGATTCTGCCTTCAAAATATTTACTCCAGCAAGGAGTCTCTGTTCATAAAGTCACCTGTGTAAGAAATATAATTAAAGCTTTCTATAACTCAACTTAATTTCTATTTTGAGCTCCCATTCTGCTGGAGTGGCAGAAACTTAATCTCTACTAATTGAGGGTTTTACCCCCTCCCTGGGGTTATAGTTAAGGCCCAGAGCTTCATGTAGTACTTTGGTGTGAGTGTGTGAGTGTGCATGTGTTGGAAGATAGCATTCCCAAGGTCATCTGTGCACACAGGCACTCGTGGAGATGCCTTTGGTCCCCACAGGTTGCTGGAGGGACCTGGCTGCCCTTACTGACTCTGCTGCAGATGGCAGCTCTCTTCCCACCCCAGGCCACCCTGGCCTGTGGGGACCTTTCTGCCATTTCTTAAGGTCCTTGTGCCCCGACGAGTCTCAGAGACATCTCCACACCAGGTTTTACTGCTTCCCGGGGCAGCATTCCCCTCCCTCTTGGATTCTAGGCTCCTTCTTCAGATGCCTCTCTGCTCCTATCACTTCCCTCCATCCTTCCTTTTCACTAGACCCCGTAAAGCCCGCGTTTTGGAGTTTCTGGAGGACCTCCAATAGGTGGCGCTGTCTTCCTGACTAAGGTTCTGAACATGCTGGAAAATGGAGCAAAAGGGAGGCAGGTGAAGGCCAGATTATTACCTTGTCACTGACAAGGCCTCATCCAAGCCCTTGCTCAGTGTGGGCTTACAGATAACTGAGCCCCCGAGTTCAGCAGACTCCCCCGTGCCCCTGTCGTGGCAGCTCCACTGGGTGGGCTCCCCTGGAGGGGCAGTGAATGGACCCCCTGCAGGACGGCAGATCCTAGGAGGAAGAAAGGCAGAGCTGAACAGAACATGTACCATGCTCCCCCAAATCCGCTGATCAGGTGGACTACTCTCTCCCGCCGCGCTGAATCCTGGACCAGTTCTCCCCATCCTCTTGCTTGTGAAGTTTCTTGCATCTATGTCTGAGATTTCTCTCCTTTCCCTAAGTCTTTTTGAAACAAAATACAGACATACTTAAAACACCTTTTCTTAATAAAACTTTTGAAAATAGACCAGTGTGGGTAGAATTCCATAATGCATACCCTGGCAGCCATCCCTCGGCTTCCACAGTTACGAAATCATGGCCAGTCCGAATTCATCTACAACCTCCCTGACTCCTGTGTTGTGTGAAACAAGTCTGACGCGTCATCCCAGAATAACTCCTTATTTTGCTGTCTGCCCTGTCACCTCCCACCATGGGGGGCAATAAGCATAGAATGGACCAGCTACTTGAAAGGAGGAGGGAGGTGAATTACCAGAAGAAAGAAGAACAAAGGAGAACATCAGGAAAGCATCACCCTGCCACTGTTGTCAGGCGCTGTCCATTTTCTTTGTCACCACTGGAGTTTAGGACCCATCATTTATCCTTGGCAGCCACTAAGAAATTATTTTCTTTTTGGGTGTTTCTTTAAGTGACCACCTGAATCAGAATCACTTGGAAAGCTCGTTGAAATGCAGATCGCTGGGCCTCTCTCCAGACTTACAGAATCCCACTCCGGGGCAAGGGTGTGTCCCTGGTGTCTTCTACAAGCAGCCCATGTGATTCTGAGGGACCGTGATGCTGAGGACTGCTGTTCCCATCGAGCCTCCATGCTGTCTCACATTGTCTGAAACACCAAGTCCGACCCTGTCACCCCTGCTGGGACAACCCAGGAGGCTCCTACCTGCAGGATAAGTTTCGGGTTACCAGGCCTGGTATTGAGGGCCTGCAGCAGCCTCTTTCCTCACCTGTCTCTACCTTGAAGCCTGGATTTCAGCCCCATCTTACAACTCTGACATCCTCAACATTCTCTCTGCCCCACTCTTGGGTCTGATAAACTTGTGCTTCTCATTTGTGGGCCTGTCTGAGAGGCTTTTCTTTGAAGCCATCAGTGACTCACTCCTCCGCATGGCAGTTGGAAGGCTTGGGAGTCAGAGTTAGGTTGCAATCTCAGCTCTGCCGCTTACTGGCTACTCGACCTTGAGAAGTCCTTGTTTTCTCTGGGTCTCAGTCTCATTGCCTGGTCCTAGACAATGAGGGTAAAAGTAGTGTCTCTTAGGCCTTCGAGACGTAAATGGAGACCTTTGCACCATAGGAAGGCAAAACTTGACCTCTGTTTCTTAGCGTCTCCTGCTGCCTCTGAGAACTAAATTCACTTAGGACAGATTCGTAGGACAAAGGTATCTAGCTGACCCTTGTGCAAGTGGGTTTGACCGTGCAGGTCCACTGACACATGGAATTTTTTCTTTCCTTTTTTTTTTTAACATTTTAAAGTATGTTTTACTGATTATGCTATTACAGTTGTCCCAATTTCTTTCTCCCCTTTCTCCCCTCTCTGCCCTACACCCCACTACCCTCCAGCATTCCACACCCCTTGTTGTACATACAAGTTCTTTGGTTTCTCTATTTCCCATATTATTCTTACCCTCCCCCTGTCTATATTTTATGCCTACTAATTATGCTTCTAATTCCTTCTACCTTCCTCCCATTCTTCCCCTCCCCACTGATAGCCTCCATGCAATCTCCATTTCTGTGATTCTGTTCCTGTTCTAGTTGTTTGCTTAGTTTGTTTTTGTTTTTTTAGGTTAAATTGTTGATAGTTGTGAGTTTCTTGACATTTTACTATTCACAGTTTTTGACCTCCTATTTCTTAGGTAAGTCCCTTTAACATTTCATATAATAAGGGCTTGGTGATGGTGGACTCCTTTAAGTTGACCTTATCTGGGAAGCACTTTACCTGCCCTTCCATTCTAAATGATAGCTTTGCTGGATGGAGTAATCTTAAACTTGGAGGTAGGTCCTTGCCTTCCATGACTTCGAATGCTTTCCAGCCCCTTCTTACCTGTAAGGTTTCTTTTGAGAAATCAGCTGACAGTCTTATGGGAACTCCTTTATAGATAACTCTCCTTTTCTCTTGCTGCTTTTAAGATTCTCTCCTTATCTTTAATCTTGGGTGAGATTATCTTTAATCTTAATCTTTAATGATGTGCCTTGGTGTGTGTTTCCTTGGGTCCAATTTCTTTGGGACTCTGAGTTTCCTGGATTTCCTGGAAGTCTATTTTCTTCTCCAGACTGGGGAAGTTTTCCTTCATTATTTGTTCATATAAATTTTCAATCTCTTGCTCTTCCTCTTCTCCTTCTGGCATCCCTATGATTCAGATGTTGGAATATTTAAAGTTGTCCCAGAGGTTCCTAAGCCTCTCCTCATTGTTTTGAATTCTTGTTTCTTCATTCTGTTCCACTTGGATATTTATTTCTTCCTTTTGTTCCAAATTGTTGATTCAAGTCCCAGTTTCCTTCCCTTCACTGTTGGTTCCTTGTATATTGTCCTTTATTTCACTTTGTGTAGTCTTCATTTCTTCCTTTTTTTTGTGACTGAGCTCAGTGAGTTCTGTGAGCATCCTGATTACCAGTGTTTTGAACTCTGCATCTGATAGGTTGTCTATCTCCTTGTCACTTAGCTCTTTTTCTGGGATTTTGATCCGCTCTTTCATTTGGGCCATATTTCTTTGTCTCGGTGCACCAGTCCAGATGAATGTTTCTTTAACTCCTTGGTTGTTGAACTTCCATGCAAATGATTTTCTGGCAGTTCTGGTTGTTCTTGGTTTTTAAATTGGTTGTTATCCTCCTTTTCCTTGTATGAGGAAGTGAAGCATTTCTACTTATACCTCCATCTTGGCTGGAACCTTGGCCCCATTGTTCTTTGGACATGCTTTATCTTGATTCACTACTTCAAATCCTTATAAGGATTTCTCCCTCAATCATGTCCTTCGGTGCCTGAGGCTATTTTGTTAAGTTTAGTCTGCCCAGAGTTAGGAGTTTTTATCTGGCTTTGATGGGTGATGATTGGTTGGCTTTTGGCCAAGCTCCAGAGAAATAACACATGCATCTCTTGATGAACCATTCAGGTTCATGGTCCTTTTAAAACTGTGCCTCTTCCTCGTCAAACACTTAACTGCAGCATGTTTTCCGACTGTAACACCACCAACTTGCACGTCTAGCTCTCTGACTGGTACAGTCTCACTAGTGACAATTTGGAATTGCATAGGCCGTTTTGGGGAACTTCTAACCCCGAAAAAGATTGTTCACTTAACAGATACCTTAGAACAAAAAGCAAAGAACCCCCCATGAAGAGATCATGCTTCCTGAAAAAGAAACGTTTATTTAATGTGAGAAGCAACCCACTCCTTTATTTCCATCCCTTGGGCATTAATAAGTGCTGGTTTTCTAATTTTATGGCTTGGCAAGATTGCCAAGGGCCCAAGTTACTGCCTAAACTGGCTGTGATTGTGCTTCTTCTGATTTCCTAGGTCTAGACTTTTTTCTCTGTCCTTGCAGTAGAAATGTAGGGAGGTTTTTACAAAGATAACTTCATACAAGTCTAAAGCCAAGAGCTTCTCACTTTTCTGTTCCTCTCTCTCGGGGAATTTAAAGATTAATTATTAAAAAATACCCCAAACACTAGAACACTCACTTGTTATGTTCACATGCTAGGAATATTTAATCCAAATAACTAGTAGCCTTGGCTGGTGTGGCTCAGATAGTTGGAGCATTGTCCCATAGACCAAAAAGTCATGGGTTCAATTCCCGGTCAGGGCACATACCTAGGTTTCAGGTTCAATTCCCGGTTGGGTGTGTATGGGAAGGCAACTAATCAATTTTTCTCTTTTACATCAGTGTTTTTTTCTCTTTCTCTTTCTCTCTCTCTCTTCTCCCTCCCTCCCTCCCTCTCTCTCTCTCTCTCTCTCTCTCTCTCTCTCTCTCTCTCTCTCTCTCAAAAGCAATGAGCCCTGCCTGGTGTGGCTCACTTGGTTGGGTGTTGTCCCAAAACCTAAAAGATCACCGATTCGATCCCAGGGCAGGACACATGCCTGGGTTGCAGGTTCGGTCTCTGGGGAGTATAAGAGAAGCTACCAATCAATATTTCTGTCCCTCTCTTTCTCACTCCCTTCCTCTCTCTCTAAAAATAAATAAATAAAATCTTGAAAAATATAATGAAAAAATGTCCTCAGGCGAGGATTTAAAAAAAAAACCAAATAACTGGTAAAAGATGTCTAAAACAAACAAAGAACAAATTACTTCACTTGTTTTTTAATGTGTATGGTCACTTCAAAGTATGTATACATAGTAGCCTTTGTTACAAAATAGGAATAGGCTTTAATTCCAAGATGAAAGAGTTTTTTGCATGATTGAAAGTCTTTAAAAAGTATTTTACAGTATAAAGTAATGTCAACACAATAGTTCGGTTTGTACAAGACCACAGTGAAATTTCTCATGATTTAAACTTTCTAAATTTCCTGATTGATTTTATGAATTAAGTTACCACTGTTTCCATAGCTTGTTTAAAAATGAAATATATGTTTACAGTTTCATTTAACTACATAATATGACAGAGAATGTCATTTTACTGTGGTAAAATATACATAATGTAAATTTACCATCTTGATCACGTTAAGTGTCATTTAATACATTCATATTGTTGTACAACTGATACCACCTTCGATCTCTAGAACTTCTTCATCATCCCATACTGAAACTCTGTTTCACTTCCTTGTCGTTTGTGTGTTCACTGAAGTAGCACTTTTAATTTCCTTCAAGAACTTTTTCTTTGTATTTACAACTTGCCTATTAGGCACAAGAGGCCTAGTGTTCAGCCTGTCTCGGCTCTCAACTGGCCTTCCTCACTCAGTCTGTGTTTCTGCTGTTGAGCTGTGTGAGTTCCTTACAGAGTTTGCATATTTAACCCTTATCAGATACATGATTTGCAAATATTTTTGCCTGTTCTATAGGTTGCCTTTGCATTTTGTTGATTGTTTCTTTTGCTGTGCAGGAGATTTTTAATTCAATGTAGTCCCACTTATTTACATTTGCTTTTGTTGCATGTACTTTAATCTCATATCCCAAAAATTGTTACCACAACCAGTATCAAGGAGATTTTCCCTTATATTTTCTTCTATGAGTTTTACCTTTTTTAGTCTTATGTTTAAGTTTTTAATGTACTTTAAGTTAATTTTTGTGAGTATGTGAGATAGGGATCTAATTTCATTCTTCTGCTTGTGATTTTCCAGTCTTTCCATCACCATATATTGAAGACACTGTTCTTTTCCTATTGAGTATTTTCATGTCTCTTGTCAAATGCTAGTTGACTGTATATGTGGGGGTTTATATCTGGGCTCTCACTTATGTTCCATTGGCTTGCATGTCTATGCCAGTACCATACTGTTTTAATTATTATAACTTTGCAGTATAGTTAGAAATCAGAAAGTGTGATGCCTCCAGCTTTGTTCTTTCTCAGGTTTGCTTTGTTATTTAGGGTCTTTTGTGGTTCCATACAAATTTTAGGATTTTTTTCTTTTTCTGTGAAAAATGCCATTGGAATTTTGATAGACATTGCATTGAATCTATAGAAGTTTTAAGTAGTACAAATATTTTAATATGAATATTTTACCAAGATTAATTATTCTGATCCATGAACTTGGAATATTTTTCCATTTGTGTCTTTCTTAATTTCTTTCATCAAAGTCTTATAGTTTTCTTTTTTCCTAAGAATTTACTTACTTATTTTTATAGAGAGAAAGGGAGAGAGAGAAAGAGGGAAAGAAACATCAATGTGCAAGAGGTACATTGATTGGCTGCCTCTTGCACGCCACAAACTGGGGACCTGGCCTGCAACCCAGGCATGTGTCCTGACCAGAAATTGAACTGGCAACCTTTTGCCCACTGAGCCACACCAGTCAGGGCTAAAGTCTTATAGTTTTCATCACACAGATCATTCACCTCCTTGGTTAAATTTATTCCCAAGTATTTGTTTTTGATATTATCATGGAATGGAATTGTTTTCTTCATTTCTTTTTCAGGTATGTCATTGTTAGTGTATAGAAATGCAACTATTTCTGCATGTGGACTTTGTATTCTGCAACTTTACTGAGATTAGTTATAAATTAGTTATAACAGGTTTGTGTGTGTGTGTGTGTGTGTGTGTGTGTGTAGTCTTTAGCATTTTCTATATATAAGGTAATATCATCTGCAAACAAAGACAGTTTTACTTCTTCCTTTCCAAGTTAGATAACTTATTTCTTTTTCTTGCCTAATTGCTCTGGCTAAGATTTTCAGTGCTCTGTTAGATAGAAGTGGTGAGGGAGGCACCCATGTCTTGTTACTGATCCTAGAGAAAAAGCTTTTCACCTTTTACTGTTGAGTATGATGTTAGCTGTGGGCTTGTCCTATATACCTTTTATTATGTTGAGGTATGTTCCTTCTATACCTAATTTATTGAGCATCATTCTCATGAAAAGATATTGAATTTTGTCAAATCCTTTTTAAAAGTTTTTATTTTATTTTTAATTTTAGTTTTGATCTCCTTTTCTTAAATAAGTACCTTTAACATTTCATATGATAATGGCTTGGTGATGATGAACTTCTTTGGCTTTACCTTGTCTAGGAAGCACTTTATTTGCCCTTTGATTCTAAATGATAGCTTCACTGGATAGAGTAATCTAGGTTGTAGGTCCCTAACAATTCCTTCTAGTCTGAAAAATTTCTTTTGAGAAATTAGCTGACAGTCTTTTGGGAACTCCTCTGTGGGTAATTGTCTGCTTTTATCTTGCTGCTTTTAAGATTCTCTCTTTAATCACCCTGGCTGGTGTGGCTCACTGGAGTGCCAGCTGAGAACCAAAGGGTCGCTGGTTTGATTCTCAGTCAGGCCACATGCCTGGGTTGTGGGCCAGGTACCCAGTATGGGGCATGTGAGAGGCAAACATACATTGATGTTTCTCTCCCTCTCTTTCTCCCTCACTTCCTCTCTCTCTAAAAATGAATAAATAGAATCTTTTAAAAATTCTATAAAAAATAAGATTCTCTTTATATCTTTAACCTTTGGCATTCTAATTATGATGTGTCTTGGTGTGGTCCTCTTTGTACCTATCTTGTTTGGGATTCTGTGTGCTTCCTAAACTTGTATGTCTATTTCCTTTACCAGATTACTGAAGCATAGGGTAAATGGAAGCAGTCTGTCTTCCTCGCCCAGATGTGTGGGCAACTAAGGGAAGCAGTTTCCCATAACCTTGAGATTGGGCATGATAAGTAGTGTTCTCATAGCCCTGAGACAGGGCCCAATAAACTATTCCCATGGCCTTGAGTGGGCTCACATGCATAATATGAAGCTCTGTTGCATGAGATCTGCCGAGACCCTGCCGGCTTTGTTTGTATTCCAGTATTTAAGAGATAGGGGCTCCCCACTAGGTGATGTGCAGTGACACACTCAGGGACACACAACTTGTAGCATGCGTGGATCGCCTGCTCTTGAATAAAGGCATGTCAGACATCCCAGTGGCTCTGCGAATATTCTTCTGTCTGCCCGAATCCTGTGAACCTGTCCAGCCTTTTCCGGTCTCAACTCAGGAAATTTTCTTTTCCTTTTTTTTTTTTTAAGAATTATTTATTTTTTAAAAAGAGGGGAAGGGAAGGGGAAAGAGAGGGAGAGAAACATCAATGTGTGGTTGCCCCTCACACGCCCCCAACTGGGGACCTGGCCTGCAACCCAAGCATGTGCCCTGGCTGGGAATTGAACCAATGACACTTTGGTTCACAAGCCCATGCTCAATCCACTGAGCTACACCAGCCAGGGCAGGAAATTTTCTTTTCTTATTTTTTCAAATAGGTTTCCAATTTCTTGCTCTCTTCTCCTTCTGGCACTCATATATGATGCAAATGTTGGAACACTTGAAATTATCCCGTAGGCTCCTTACACTATCATTGATTTTTTTGATTCATGTTTCTTCTTGCAGTACTGGTTGGATGTCTTTCGGTTCATTATATTCCAAATCACTTCTTAGATTCTTGTCTTCATACTCTCCATTGTTGATTCCCTGTAAATTGTTCTTTATTTCAGTTAGTGTCTCCTTCATTTCTAATTGGATTATTTTATGGTGTTGTAGTACCCATTGAGTTCCTTGAGCATCCTTAATACCAGTGTTTTGAACTCTGCATCTGATAGGTTGTTTATCCCCATTTTGTTTGGTTGTTTTTCTAGGGTTTTGATGTTCTTTTAGGCCATATTTCTTTGTCACCTCATTTCGGCAGCCTCCCTGTGTTTGTTTCTGTATAAGGTAGATCTACTTTGACTCTGTGTTTTGATAGTGTGACCTAATGTAGTAGGTGTCCTGCAGGGTCCAATGACACAGCCTCCCCTACCTCCCAAGCTGGGTACTCGAGGTGCATCTTCCATGTGGGCTGACTACTGCCTCCTCTTGTAGTTGGGTGTTTATTGCTGTCAGCAGGTCAATGGGAGGGGTTTACCTACACCAGACAGCTGTTAACACTGGCTGTTATTACTTGCCAGCAACTACCTCTCTCCGTGTCTTTGGAGGTGGTTGGGTAAGGTTCCAACATGGTCTGTAACTGACCAGTGGGTGCGCAGGCTCCGGGGTTTCCCAAATGGTGCAGGCCAAGGTCAGCCACCACCCGTGTTCTGTCTGGGCCCCTTGGTGTAAGCTGTAAAGTGATCTGCAGATGACTGCTGCTAGTGCTGGGTCTGGGGCCACCCAGTGAGAGGTATGGGCTGGCTCAGCTGTTCCTTGTTTGAGTGGATTAGGAAGGGCTGAAGCCTGCGCCTAGCCCAGCGTCTTATATGGAAAAGCCACTGTTATGAGCTTGGGTGAGCTCACACGTTGGATGGGGCAGAGCCTTAGGTAATCATCAGGGTGGGGCTAACCACGTGAGCCAGGTTGATGGAAGCTTAGGTATGGTTCCACTGCCTTGTGGCTCTGTAGGGGAGGGCTCAGAAGAGGTACAATGGCTGCTGTCTGCAGTTCTGTCGGGGGGGAAGTTGTCCCCCAACTGTCACCCTCATGCCAGACACTTCAGTTCCTCCTTGTATGCTACTGGTGCCCTTCAAGGTACTGCCCCAGTGCTGGAGCCCAGAGGAAGTGAGTCTGAGTAAGTGCATGTGTGGGCTCCTCCAAGAGGAAATGCCTCGGAATCCCTCTGTTTCTTTTGCCAATGGAACTCCTACTGGTTTTTACAGTCAGAAGTGATGCAGACTTATCTTCCTGGCACTGGAACCCTGGGCTGGGGTTCTGGTGTGGGGCTGGGATCCCTCACTCCTGAGATATCCCTCCATATTATATCCACCTTCTGTGGGTATGGGACCAGCCTGTTCGTGTCTCTGCATCTCCACCCCTTCTCCCTTCCTATCCATCTGGATTAATGTGGCTTTTAAAATTCCTTAGTTGTTGGACTTCCATACAGCTCAATTTTCTGATGGCTCTGAGTGATATTTGTTTTGTAGTTTAGCTGTAATTTTGCTGTGGTTGTGCAGAGGTGAGCTGCACTTACCTATGCCTCCATCTTGACTGGAAGTCTGTTCCTCGAAGTTTTGTGTTGCTGTCCTCACATTTGAAATAGCAGTCACCTCCTCCAGGCTTTACTCTTTGATTTGGGGAGGAAATTACCTTTTATCAGCCCAGCTGGGGGTTCTGAGGCTCTCTCAGAGCTTCTCTGGATATGTCTGCTCCAAACTTCTTGCTCCACCTTGCAGCAGAATTCATATGCTCATATGCCTTCTCTGAATCTTGCAGTGCACCAGGCCGGACGCTGAAGGCCTCCCTTTTGCTTTTCCAAGGAAGGAGCTAAAGCTCAAGTTTGTGGTCTCTCCCTGGCTGGCAGGTTGAGGCCAGTTTTCTGCAAAGGCTCACTAGCTTTCTGCCAAAGCTTTCCCTTGACACCATCAGGAGCTCGCACAGGGGGAGGGGTGGGAGGAAGTGCCTGTGGGCCATTCGAGGGGATCCACAGGCAAAGTGTCCCCAGCAGCTTGTGCAGTTCGTGGTACAGTTAGTAGAATCCATATCCCTCTAGTGCCTTCTGACAGTCCTATCTGCCACTCTCGCAGCCTCTTCCCACACCCCAGTCATGCAGCTCGCATGGCTCAGGACTCTGGACAGAGCAAGAGAGAAACAGGCTTCTTCCGCAGAGTCCTGCACTGCAGGGGAGGCCAGGTGCTCACTCACATGCTCTCACTTTCTCCCGCCGGAGAAATCACCAGGTAAGAAAATGATTTTCGGCACTGAGTTGTGTTGTCTTGGGGGACAGATGATGCAGGCGAAAACTCAGACTGTTCCTCTTACCCTCTTCAATGTGTCACAGCAGATTTTTTTCCATTTGCTGGAACTTCTCTGGAAACCGGGACTTCCACAAAGGCTCTTTCATTTGCGAGTGGTCACCTAAGACGGTGTTCTGCAGAGAGAGGCTCAGTCCTTCCTTATAATCATCATCCTACCCCCCCATATGCACAGCTGCCATTTTTTCCCGTTTATGTGAAGTGTTGCAAAACAGCTTCAAGCTTCTTCCATCAATTTGCCTATCCAATACTTCCTAAAATTTACACTACAGAAACTGTGGCACTGTTACTGTTAACAACTAATTGAAAAAGTTTTGAACACTGTGTAGGACAAACAAAATGTGCTGCTGGTTCCCGTCTGCAGCCTCTGAGTGCAGTCGGCCTCTAGTTGCATGGCTTCTACTGTAAGTGTGTCCACGTCCATCCCCCGTCAATCTGCCCTCCCCCCTGGCTTCACCCCATTCATGCACAACTTGTTTTCCCTGATTCCTCTCCTTTTCAAAGCCTCTATCTTACCCTGTCACGTGATTAAGGGGGTTTGAATTGTACTGAAGTCCTTTGACATGTACATTTCTGTAAACTCCATTTCTCTAGTTCTCCATATTCAACCCCCCCGCCCCATCCTGCAACATTCACTCAAATGCCATCTCCTTTACAAAGACTTCGTTAACATCCCCTTTCCCTTCCCCTCCCATCCATCCGTCCATCTGAATCTCACAGGGCCCTGAATTCTGAGGACTCTGTTCACCCTAGTGAGGTCACTTGGTACCCTGCCATGTAGGCACTTTTTCCTCTCTGTGTTGTGGCACCTCCTCCCAAAACCTATGTTTATGTCCTACCCCCAGATCCCCAGACTTTATTTGGGTAAAGGGTCTTTGCCAATATAGCTAATTTTAGGACTTGGAGAGGAGATCTGCCTGGATTACCTGGGTGGATTCCTAAATCCAAATGACAAGTGTCCTTATAAAACATGCAAGAGAACACAGAGACATAAAAGGCAAAGAAAGAGGCAATAATTGGAGTAATGTAGACATAAACCAAGGAATGCCTGGAGCTGCCCAGAGCTTCAGAGGAAGGAAGGGTTCTCTCCCAGAGCCTTCAGAAGTTGAGAGGCCCTGCCGACACCTTGATTTTGCATTTCTGGCCTCCAGAACTGTGAGAATAAACTTCTGTTGTTTTGGTGTACCAAGTTTGTGGTATTTTGTTACAACAGCTGCAAGAACCTACTCTCCCTGATCCATATTGTCAGCTCTTGAGACAGAGGCAGTTAGGCTTAGCTCTCTGTGTGGGGTCTGCCCTCTACCTGTAGAATAGGAACCATGGCAGAGAACAGAATGCCAAGAACTGAGCTGGACTGGTCAGGTTTAGAATGACCCCCACTAGCTGGCATTTCCTCCATAATGACAGTGGACCCATGTGAAAACGGAAGCCTTCCCCCACCAGGTGTGTGCAGCTCTCCCATTATAGGGGACCGTTCTGCATGGCGTGGGAATGTAGCCCAGCCCCCACTCGGAAAGGCCAATGGGGAGCGAGGTCCAGCATACAGGAGCCAGGCCCACGGACAGGTTCTCCTGTGGGGAATGAGGCCTGCATTGGAACCTAGGCTGCTATGAGGCTTGCTCTTGCTAAAACTCCCTCACCCTGAATTGAGACAGCAAATGTTTACTGCATATCTTTAAACTAGCTTCCTAAAATCAATGCTAAGCCTCCCAAGGACAAGTGTAACCAGTTCAACCATTTTCCCTTTGCATTTGCAAATATCATCCTGTGATATAATTAGCAACATCTCTCCTTTGTTTTCTGTAAAAGGTAACCACCTAAAGTGAATCTGTGAATAGTAAATGAGGACCATCCTTGATGTAATGTGCCCAGAAAAGCAATAAAAGTCTGTCCAGGCAAGGTTCAGGGCCCTCTCTCACTCAGAGAGTGGTCGTGGGGTCCCTTTTCTCCACAGGACTTCTGCAATCCATGTGAATTTGTTTGTCGCAGCCACAACACACGGACCCCACGGGCCGGGGTCCGCATCACCCCATGGCTTCTGTTGCTTTTTCGTGACTTGTTTCTCTACTGCAGTGTCAGAATAAGGTCCCAGCCCCATGGGTCCCTCTGAAAAGGGTGGTCACTCTGGGGTTAATCACTGGAGAAGAGGCAAGTCCTAGGTAAATAATAATTTAGAGTTTGGATTTTGATACAGTGGCCTTCTTTTAGTTTCCCAAAATTGCCATATCCTTTCTTACTTTAGGGTTTCTGTGTGCGCCATTCCCTCTGGCCAGAACGTTATTTCCCTGGCTAACTCCTATCATGAGTCTCAGTGCCAGACAGCAGCCTTCTGTTGCTGTGCAGATGGGGCCAGGACTTCTGCCAGGCTGCCCTGAGCTGTGCCCCTCCCCTCAGACGCACGTGTCGCCCTGACGTCGTGTGCAGTGTCCCACCTCATTTCTGTCAGACCACGAGTTCTGCGGGAAAGAACGTGCCCGTCTGAGTCTCTGCTTGCCCTGCACAGAGAGTAGAGCACACGCGCCCCTTCCAGGCTTCAGGTGGGGGGAGTGGACCCAAGGGCACATCCTCTGCTCAGAGACTATTCTCCAGGGGTCCCCCTTCCCCTCCACAGCCTTCAGTTAAGTCTCACACTTTCAGAGGGCAAGCGTGGCTAGACCCCCAAGTGAGCAGTGCCCCTGATGCTTGTGACCATCCCCCAAGAGTGTCCCAGGGGAGTACCCCTGAAACCTATATAATGTTATTAACCAATGTCACTCCATTACATTCAATTAAAAAGACTGGGTGAGCTTTTCTGCCTGCCTCGCCTAAACTGTGGGTTCTGTTAGCTCCATTTTGCTGACGTAGTATACTGATCATCAGAGAGGGGAAGGGGCTTTGCGCTCTGTAAGATGCATGGCAGCTGCCTGAGATGAGTGCTGTGGGAGGTGGACATGGGGAGTGTATGACCTGGACCTGAACCTCAAGGAGCTTAGGAATGATGGGCTAGGGTGGGGCGAGGGGCGCAGGTGTAGCATGGTGAGACAGAATGAGAACTGCAGAAAAGCCCTGTGGGTGTTAGAGGCTGACATACTAGTTCCAGAAGGGAAGGGAGAAATGCTGAGGCTTTCCTGGAAGGAGTAGATTTGACCCACGCCTGAAGGTTGGTTAAAATCTCCCTGAGTAGTAGAGACAAGAACAATTTAGACAGAGGGACCTAGGATTGCCTTGCAGCCAGTAGGCCCGTGAAGGGACTAGGGGCAGAAAGACTGTGGGAATGTTGAGTTGAGGCAGGAGGTAGAAGAGGAAACCTGAGCCACTGCAGCTGCCATCAGTCAGCATCCCGATTCCCACTTTTGCGAATCAGAGCTTTCCTTGACTGCACCTTTGCCTCGTTATAATCATTGTGGTTTCCTCCCATGCAGTGGGCAATCAAGGAGGATTGTGGGAAATCACATGTATTGAAGCCTAAGTTATAACCTTATAAAGCAGGGGTGTCAAACTCATTTTCACTGGGGGCCACATCAGCCTTGTGGTTGCCTTCAAAGGGCCAAATGTAATTTCAAGTCCTTAATAATTAAGGAGTAGTTCTATTTATACAGTCTTAAAATTATTTTGGCCCTTTGAAGGCAACCACGAGGCTGATGTGGCCCCCAATGAAAATGAGTTTGACACCCCTGTTATAAAGCCTGTAACTCTTCCACAGGAGGGAGCCATTCCCTGGCCAGAGGTGGCCCACTCCCATGTCTTGGGAAGTGCACGTTCCTTAATAAATTTCCCACTTGCTTCACAACTTCTGTGTGGTCAGTCCAGTTTTTTGTCTGTGACTGCCAAGAGCCTGGACCATCTGCAGCAGAGGAAGGAGGTGCTGAATCACAGAGGGGCAGGACATGCCAGGTCTGCTTGCACAGGTGGGGCCCGTCACTCTTCCCTCTGCAGTAGACCCAAGAGAAGAGGTTCTGGGTGAGCTTGAGGGTGCAAGAAGGTGTCAGGAGTGCAACAGGAAGAGGAAAATGGGTGCACAACTGAAAGAGGTGGCACAGTGGGGCCAACCTGACAAGATGGGGGCCCAGGAAAAGCAAATCTCAAGAATTCCGAAGCTCACAGTGCCCTGGGTGGAGCAGTGTAGACTCCAACGTGTCAATGTAAAGCCGTGGGCCTACCTAGCTGGTAGGACGAGGTCCTCCACCTTCTAGTGCCTGGAGATAGTAGATGCTCATTGGTTTATTCAGCAACATTTAATGATGATGATAATGATACTACTCTTTATTCTTCTGTGTCAGGCACTGTTCTAAGCACTTTTAAGTGTATCTTGTAGTAACTCTGTAAGATAGACCCTAACCTCACAACTGAGGAGACAGCAGCAAATAGAAGCTGAGTAATAACTTGCCCAAGGCCACCCAACTGATATGTGGCAGGTACAAACTCTGGGCCAGGCCTTACGGAACATGTTGGACGAGAAAATGAATAAGACCTGTGTATGTCCTCTAAGAACTCACTGAAAAACAAAGGAGCAATCTTAATACAGTTTTAGTATTGATAACACATTTTAGCTACCAGGAATTGTCTCATTTTGGTGGTGTACGTTTTCATAATCTCAGGGAACATTTTTATTTCTTCAGTGGGAATGGTCTTTAAACAAAATGACAGATGCAGATGTTCACAGAAGTCAAACGCTTTAGAAAGATCAGATAAGCCTGGCTGGTGTAGCTCAGTGGATTGAGCGCGGGCTGCGAACCAGGCATCGCAGGTTCGATTCCCAGTCAGGGCACATGCCTAGGTTGCAGGCCATGTCTCCCAGCAACTGCACAATGATGTTTCTCTCTTTCTCTCTCTCTCTCTCTCTCTCTCCCTCCCTTCCCTCTCTAAAAATAAATAAATAAATAAATAAATAAAATCTTAAAAAAAAAAAAGAAAGATCAGATAAGAAAGGGGGTGATAAGCATCTATGGGATTTGAGAGCTGGCACTTTTTCTCCAGGGCACTTGCCAGAGTTAGGGCAGAGGCAGGTTCCAGACGCTGAGGTGCTGTCCATGGTCCTGAACTGCGATTGCCTGCTAGACCAGTCCCACCACCTGTGGTAAAGGGCTGGTTTTGTTTTGCTTTTAGTAAAATTTCCAAGCCCCCATGAACTGATACTTTTGTAAAACACAATAAAAAAATTGAGATGCTCACATGCCTGGGTGTCACATCCATGCTAAATTTGTGTGAAAGTTCCTCAACACTGACTCAATTTCTATACTTAACTCATTGCAGATCTGTGACAAGTGCTCTCCGAGAGCACTGGCCCAGAGGCCACGCTGTGAGTGCTACTTCCCCACGGCAATTAGTCAGTAGTCAGACAGCCCACAGAACCCCCTAAAGAGACACAGGTGGAAAATCCTTATGCCCACAGTGACATGCATGTAAGAAGAGAGTGCACCAGTGACTTCACAACAAGATTTCAAGACCCAGAACCCAGACGCTGGGATGGGGATGTGGCTTCCCAAGTAGCACAAGTATTGTGTTGATGAAAGGACAACCTTTTTGTGACAGATGACAGGACTGGAACTATAAGAGCAGTGAGGCCACCATTCTGAGACTCATTCCACACTGGCTGCCGAGACCACTGAATAGGGTGCCATATGGGAGATTCAAATGAGACACTGGGGAGCTACACCTGCTTTGCCACTTCTGTGGTTCCCCCAAGATCTCAGACTCTGGCAGGCCTCCACTAAATGCTGTGCCCTTTCCAAGGGGTGCCCTAATCCCCAGTGCATGGCACCTTTTCCATCTGCTTAATTCCTATTCATCCTTTCAAGGCTCAAGTACAGCAGCACTCTTTTAGGTGTTTCCTCCCCTGGGCTCCTTGGGGCTTTGTAAATCTCTCTGTCACAATGTAAACCACACTGAATTGTAAGTGTTCATTCACAAACAAGTCCCTCAGAGGCTAATAGTTGGAAGAGATAAAGACACAGGCTTCTGCCACATACTTATGTCTGTGCTGCCCAAAGCCAAGAAAAGAACTAAGAACACCATGAATAGGCAGTGAATGTTTGGTTAGAGAAAGAAAGAGATAGGAAGGAAAGGACAAAGAGTATGAAAGAGAAGGGGGTGGGGAGATAGGGAGGAAGGAGAAAGACAAGATGGAAGAAGAAGAAGGGGGAAGGGAGGAAGGGGAAAGGAAGAAATCAAGGAAGAAGAAGGAAGGAAAGAAGAAAGAAAGAGAAAGAAAGAAAGGAAGAAAAGAAAGAATAACAATGGTGAGTCGCGATTACAGGAAAAGCCAAAAATCTCCATATATATGCCTGGTTTTTCTTATGATGTCCCAACCTAATGCCAATAGGCACCATGAGCCAGGGAAGGAAGATGTATAATGAATAGAATGTTCTGCACATAAAATCAGAGCTGCCACGTGTAATTCTTCTGCTCTGATGTCAGGTCTGTAAAAACACCTTTGATTTCTTATGACCATCCCTACAAATTATTTTGTATGAGAGCTCTTTCCTCTGTGCTCTCTGTCCCAGAGCACTTAGGAATGGGAGGGGGGTGGTGCTGAATCCATGGAATCAAAAACAGTATCCTGCTGGACCTGAAACCAACCACTGGGCCTGCTTCACCACCCCTCTAGGCTCACATGGGCCCCTCTGACAGAGTCCTTCCACTTCTGGTGAGTTTTCTCATTGGTTCCACCATATCCATCCCTCCCTGGGGCTTTGAACCATCCACCCCACAGGTCTATGCCTGACTTCACCTTAATGGAAGGCTTGGTCCTCCCTCCTTCCTGCACTGTGAGGCTTCCTTTGGGTAGGGCAAACCAAGGAGAGTGGCTGAGCTGTGCGTTAGTCTCAGAGAGTTAGGAGCCTTTGATCCCAGAACTCAGAGGACTTCTGGGGGAAGTGTGGCCAAAAGCCACATACAAGCATACCTAAATCTCAGCTCTGTTCCATCCAAAATGCCCTTACACTTTCCCACAGTAAATGTTTGCAGTCTGCCCAGAGGTCTCCACCATCTTCCGAACATCTCTTCTAGAGGAGTAAAGAAATGTGCAGACTTCGCTGAGGCACCAGGACACCTCTCCGGGCTCAGCCACCTGCCTCAAGGGCAGATCCCCTCCACCCACGCCTGGGGTGGTAGATGAACCCTGACATGGGGTGCAGATTTCTCAGGCCATCTTCTGTGAATAACTGTCCTTTCCATCAAGTTCCCTAACCTGTAACTTCTCTTGCCCTTAAGGGGAAACTTTCTCTCTGTCTTTCATGCGTGTGGGAGACCTCATTATTCAGGCTCAAAGATCACTCATTGACTATGATTAGATAAAATGTGAAGGAAAGGGAGGGGAGGAGACATGATGGGGAGACCAAGGTGGAGGGAAGAAAGAGGAAGAAGATGACAAATGCAGAGTGACAAAAGTGTACTCTGTTTACTTCCCCTTTCTTCTCTTCTCCCCCGCTTTTTTCCTTACTTGCTCTCCCACACCACCTCCCTCCAGCCTCTCCCTTTGTTTTAAAATGTAGGTTTTATTATCATTTAAGTGTAGTGAGGCCAACAAATCAGGAGATAATTGCCATTGAACATAGTGTTTTACTTACAGTTCCCAACAGAAGCACTATGCCATGACATACAAGGCCACATAGGGAAATACCAGGGTCAGTCAGGAGGCAGAGGGGGTAAGGGGAAAGCATGGGGGAAAAGACGTTATTGTGGCTTTCCTGGGAAGGAATAGGCAAGGCAAGGTATCAAGCTTAGGATTGGCTAGTGTGAACAACTTCAGTGGGCTCTAGGGTGTAGATGCTGTTCCAGGTTGTCTGGTTGGGTAGGTAAATGGATTCTCTTTTCTGTTCCCCTGGCCTATAGGTCTGTCTTTGTGCCAGTACCACACTGTTTTGATTACTGGGGCTTTGTAGTAAGTTTGACATCAAGAAGTATAAGACCTCCAGCATGTTCTTCAAAGATTATTTTGCCTCTCTGGTGTCCTTTGAGGTTTCATATGAATTTTATTTTATTTCATTTTATATTTATTTAATATATTCATCACAGGGTTCAACCAGAGACTTATTTAAAAAAAAACATAAACAAAAAAAATATGACACCACAACTGAAGATACAGAGTCATATAAAGAAATCAAGGCGAGGACAGACCATCTAAGGAAAAATAAGACAGCACAAGGAGAGGGGCTGGACAGCCCGGGTCCAGGTTCTCGGCTGGAGACCTGCTTCGCGTGCGTTTCTTGCATGTACTTCTCTTAAGGTGGTGGGGTTTTCCCAGAGCTCGGCAGCACGTCTGTTCAAGGGGCTATTGACATTGAGCTCTCCTAGCAGGCTCCGGATGGAGAGCAGGAGGGTCCTGACATCATACAGGGTGGACCGCTCATCCTTCACGATGTCTGACGTCTGGGGGGATGTTCCCCTGGGTGCCCATGTTGGGGCGGTAGCAGAACGTGAGGAATATCACTGTTGGCGCATTGTATGGGAAGCCACTGGGGAGCTCTAGGGAGAGCTTATACCAGAAAAGGTTGTCTGATTCAGGGAAGGCAGAAATTTCTTTGTTGCCAGACATCACGAGCGTCATCAGCTCCTGCTGTACTCTCTTGTCCATGGCTCTCCCGCCCCCACCCCAGGGCAGCACCCCTGCTGGGCTCGGCTCCTTTACAAGCAGTGGGCGTCACTGGCGGCCGCTGGGCTGCGGCTCTGGGAGGCCATCCGAGCAGCCCTGGCAGGGGCACAGGAACTCTGAGAATACCACTGTAATGCTTCACATGAATTTTAAAACAGGTTTTCTAATTTGTGCAAAAAACACCATTGGGATTTTGATGAGGTTTGCACTTAACCTATAGCTTGCTTTGTTAGGTGGTGTTGATGTCTTAACAATATTAAGCCTTCCAGCTATGAACATGGGATGTCTTTCCATTTATTCATGTCTTTTATAACTTCTTTCAGAAATTTTTTGGCTCTGACCAGTGTGGCTCAGTTGGTTGGACATCATCCCACAAACCGAAAGGTCTTGGTTCCATTCCTGGTCAGGGCACATGCCTGGGTTGCAGGTTTGGTCCCTGGTCGGGGCGCATATGAGAGGTAATCCAATAGATGTTTTTCTCTGACGTTGTTGTTTCTCCCTTCCCCTCTCTCTACAAATAAATAAATAAAATCTAAAAAAAAATTGGAAAAATTCAAGTAATTATAAAAAAAGAATAATTCTGTACACATCGAAATTTCAACTAAACTACAAACCAATGAGCATTCAGAATCACCAGAAACCTAGCTGAATGGAAGTCCTACAACTAGGGATTTAAAGAAGCCCCATAGGGACTGGTAGGAGGGGCAGTCACAAAACAGGCTGGTCCCACACTCACTTGTAGTAGTTAAAAGTCAGGAGGGAAATCTCAACTGCAGAGGCTCCTCCTGTGGAGCGAGGGGTCCCAGCTCCACACCAGACCCTGCAGACCAGGGTTCCAGTAGGAACAGAAGTCCCAATAATTTCTGGCTGTAAGAACCTGCGGAGATTGTGGCTGAATGAGATGGAGGGCTCTGTAGTCCCAGGCATTCCTCTTAAAGGGCCTGAGCATGGATTTACTCTGACTCCCTCTGAGCTCTAGCACTGGGAAAGCAGCTTGAAAGGCACCAGGGACATACTGGAAGGAACTGAATTTTCTGTCATCAGGGCAAGAGCTGTGTGTGTGGGGGGGGGGCAGGGGCAGCTTTCTGCCAGACAAAAGTGCTGGCAGAGGCCATTATTCTTTTTCTGACCCTCCTCCAGTGAAGCCAGCAGGTGGACACTATATTAACCTGGCTATTACTGTTTGCCTGCCCTGGTGATTCCCTGAGACCTTGCTCCATCCAACCTGCAAGCCCACCCCAACTGTTTCCAGTGGCTTTTCCATATGAATGGCTTATCTTATCTCATGCTTCAGACTTTCCTAAAATCTCTCAAACAAGCAGCAACTGGCCTTGGTGTGCCCCATACCTCTCACTGAGAGGTCCCAGGCCCACCACCAGCAGCAGCTGGCCTTGGTTCACAGCTTGGCATCTCCTGGACACTTCCAAGTTCAGTATATGTGGTAGCCATCTGCAGATCACTTTGTAACTAATGTCAGGTGGCCCTGAGGGGAACACAGGTGGGAGCTGATTTTGGCTTGCACTCCCCAGGATGCTCCAGGGCCAGCACAACAGGTGGACAACTTCAGACTATGTAGAAGCACCACCCAACCACCTCCACAAGTGACACACTCAAGGAGTGGACTCAGCAGGTACTAGAGTCCCACTGAAGTAAGTCCTGTTCTGTGCCCTTGCACAGTTGTTGGTGGTTGCAGCCAGTCCTTAGAGCCAAACAGCCTGGGGGTAAATCCCTCCTATTGATGTGCCAAGATCAATCAAGTTTCAACTACAAGAGGAAGCTGGTACACAGCCCACATGGGGGAGATGCACCTGGAGTGCCTAACTCATGTGAATAGGGAGGCTGTGCCACTGGAGCCTACAGGACACATACTACATTAGGCCACTCTATCAAGCCCAGGAGACATAGCAGCTCTGCCTAATAGATTTAAAAAAAGGGAGGTTGTTAAAATGAGGAGACAAAGAAACATGGTCCAAATTAAGGACAGAACAAAACTCCAGAAAAAAGCCCTAAACAAAATGGAGACATGCAATCTACTAGAGGCAGAGTTCAAATCACTGGTTATAAGGATCCTCAATGAACTTAGTGAGGACTTCAACAGCATAAAAAAGAACCAGTCATGTATGAAGGATACAGTGGCTGCAATGAACAATAATTTACAGGGAATCAACAGTAGAGTAAATGAAGCAGAGAATCAAATCAGTGATTTGGAATACAAGGAAGCAAAAAAAAGAAAAATACCCACTCAATCAGAACAGCAAAAAGGAAAAAGAATGAAAAAATGAAGGTAGTGTAAGAAGCCTGTGACACAACTTCAAGCATACTAACATTCTTATCATGGGGGTGCCAGAAGGAGAAAAGAGAGAGAGAGCAAGAAATTGAAAACCTATTTGAAAAAGTGACAGAAAATTTTCTAACCTGATGAAGGAAATAGACATACAAATCTAGGAAGCACAGAGAGCCACAAACAAGATGAACCCAAAGACACACCAAGACACATCAAAACTGAAATGCAAACTATTAAAGACAAAGAGAATCATAAAAGCAGTAAGAGAAAAGCAGTTAATTAGCACGAGGGAGCTCCCATAAGGGACTGGCAAAAAATATTCAAAGTGATGAAAAACAAGGACTTACAACCAGACTTCTGGGCAAGATGGAGGTGCAGGTAGATACACTGTGCCTCCTCACACAACCAGAAGAAGGACAACAACAAATTTAAAAACTAAAAAAAAAAACAGAACTGACAGAAAATTGAACTGTATGGAAGTCTGACAACGAGTTAAAGAAGAAACATTCATCCAGACCAGGAGGAGGGGCACAGACAGGCACCTGAGGCAGGGAGGACTCGCAGCAAGATGGTGGCTGGCAGACCAGGTGAGGTGATGTGTGGTGGAGTGGGCAGTCCCACATTCCTGTGCAGATAAACCAGGAGGAACAACTGGGGAGTGAGACAGACCATGCAACCCAGAGTTCCAGCTTGGGGAAATAAAGCCTCAAAACCTCTGACTCAAAATACCTGTGGGAGTTGAGGCAGCAGGAGAAACCACCAGCCTCACAGGAGAGTTTCTTGGAGAGACCCACAGGGTCCTAGAATGTACACAAACCCACCCACCTGGGAATCAGTACCAGAGAGGCCCAATTTGCTTGTGGGTAGTGGCAGAAGTGACTGAAAGCCAGCGGAGAGTTGAACAAGTGGCATTGTCCCTTCTCAGACCCCTCCCCCACATAGAGCACCATGGGTTGCCCTGCCCTGGTGAATACCTAAGGCTCCACCCCTTACTACATAACAGGTATGCTGAGACAAACAACAACAACAACAACAACAACAAAAAGCAAGCCCCAAATGAAAGAACAGATCAAAGCTCCAAAAAAAAAAAATACAACTAAGCGATGAAGAGATAGCCAGCCTATCAGATGCACAGTTCAAAACACTGGTAGTCAAGATGCTCACAGAATTGGTTGAGTATGGTTGCAAAACAGAGGAAAAAGTGAAGGCTATGCAAAATGAAATAAAGGAAAATGTACAGGGAACCAACAGTGATGGGAAGGAAACCAGGACTCGAATTAACAATTTGGAGCAGAAGGAAGAAAGAAACATTCAACCAGAACAGAATGAAGAAATAAGAATTCAAAAAAATGAGGAGAGGCTTAGGAACCTCTGCAACAACTTTAAACATTCCAACATCCCAATCATAGGGATGCCAGAAGGAAAAGAACAACAGCAAGAAATTGAAAACTTACTTGAAAATATAATGGAGAACTTCCCCAATCTGGCAAAGGAAATAGACTTCCAGGAAGTCCAGGAAGCTCAGAGAGTCCCAAAGAAGTTGGACCCAAGGAGGAACACACCAAGGCACATCATAATTACATTACCCAAGATGAAAGATAAGGAGAGAATCTTAAAAGCAGCAAGAGAAAAGGAGACAGTTACCTACAAAGGAGTTCCCATTAGACTATCAGCTGACTTCTCAAAAGAAACCCTACAGGCAAGAAGGGGCTGGAAAGAAGTATTCCAAGTCATGAAAGGCAAGGACCTACATCCAAGATTACTTTACCCAGCAAAGCTATCATTTAGAATCAAAGTGTTGGGAATCTCCCCACCTTGTTTCAGAAGCTTTAACCCACCCCAGTGGCTGAGGCTGAGTGAGAGACCTTGGGACCTTAAACCACTAAACAGACAAAGTTTATCTCCCTGGCAGGGGTGCTGCCTCTTCTCCCTTTACTTCACCCTGCCTGGCTCCCAGTGCATGCTCAATTAGCCCATGATGGGTAAGATTCCAAAAGGGAGGAACAACCTAAGGCAGTCACTGTCACAGGGGCCTTCAGGGAAGGACTTGGGGGGCTATAGCAAATGCGGATGATGGACCTTTGCCATTCGGCTTTGACACAGCCTGAATCCTCATTCTGTCTGGGAGAAGTCTCCTAATCTCTTGACTGCTTTACTTCCCCTGCCTGACTTAAGCCTGAAACAATGACAGAGGGTGGTGCAGCCCTGTGTTGGAAAGGGTGGGTTCCCCTGGGCGTCAGGCATAAGAAAGAATACATAAAATCCTGTAAAACCCACTTTGCTAAGAATGCTCTCAATTTTCTAATAAGGGTTTTGGCAGGATATGAGTTTGTTTCCCAAAGTTTTGTAGCCCTTTAGCTAAGGGCTAAGGCTCAGAATAAGCCCTTATATGTTCTTTGTATGTTATTTATTGTTTGATCCTTACTGCCTGACAATGATTAATGAGCTTTACCTGTATTCCTGTGCAAAATGAACCCAATAAAAGCCCATTGAGGAAAAGGATCTTGGCCCTTCTCCTTTGAGAGATCAGCCACCTTTCCTCCCCAAGTAGATCATGTCTTGGTAGACTTATTCTTGTCCGTGTTGGTGGTGGTGGGGGCCCTGCGGACAAAGCCCCCCACATCAAAGGACATAAAAAGATGTTCCCAGGGAAGAAAAAGCTAAAGGAGTTCATCACCACCAAACCAGTATTACATGAAATATTGCAGAGTCTTTTTTATTTTAATTTTAAAAATATTTATTGATTTATATTCAGAGAGAGGGGAAGGGAGGGAGAAAGAGAGGGAGAGAAACATCGATTTGCGAGAGAAACATCAGTTGGTTGCTTCTTGGAGACTGGGGGACCTGGCCCGCAACCCAGGCGTGTGCCCTGACTGGGAATTGAACCGGTGACCCCTTGCTTCTCAGGCCAGCACTCAGTCCACTGAGCCACACTAGCCAGGGCTCAATCAAATGATTTTTAAAAATAAATGTTTGGTAGAATTTACTGGTGAAGCCATCAAATACAGGACTTTTGTCTGTTAGGAAATTTTTTACTACCGATTCAGTCTCCCATAATATTTACAGGTCTATTCAGATTTTCTGTCTCTTTGTGGTATAGCCACAGTAGGTTTTGTTACTAGGAATCTGTTCATTTCATCTAAGTTATCAAATTTGTTGGTATGGAATTGTGCCTAGCACTGTCTTATAAACCTTTTTATTTCCCTAGAATGGTATTAATGTCCTTAGTTTCATTTCTGATTTTAGTAATTTGAGTCTTCTTTCTTTTTCTTAGTCCATCTAGATAAAGGTTCCTCAATGTTCTTGATCTTTTCAAGGAATCAACTTATATTTTTTATGTTATTTTTCTCTTCTCTATTTTGTTTATTTCTGCTCTTATCTGTATTATTTCCCTCCTTATGCTAGCTTTGGGTTTATTCTTTTTCTAGTTTTTTAAGGTATAAAGTGAGATTACTTTTTAATACTTAAAAATTTACAGATTTGAGAGAGAGAGAGAGAGAAACTTGGATTTGTTGTTCCACTTATTTATGCACTCATTGGTTGATTCTTGTATGTGTCCTGACTGGGGACTGAACCTGTCACCTCGGCATATTGGGACAACACTCTAACCAACTGAGCTACCTGGCCAGGCCTTAAAGTGAGGTTATTGATTTGAGGTCTTTCTTGTTTATAAATGTAAGCATGTGTAGGTATAAATTTACTCCTTGGCACTGCCTTCTCTGTCTCATAACTTTGTTATGTAGTGTTTTCTTTATAATTCCCCTTTAAGTGTTTTCTTAGCAATCCCTTGTGATTTCTTCTTGATCCATTGGTTGTTTAAGAGTATGTTGTTGAAAAGGGAAAACAAGTATATAATTACAATCATACAGCCTCCTTCCCTAGACTGTAAGTACCATATGACCAGAGAATGCGTGTTTTTGAATCACTAACATATTTCTAACACCACGCACAGGAGTTGGCACAAACTATGGGCTCAAGCTATAGTGGCTTAAAAAAAATTAATGAATAGCTTTAATCGCCAACAAAATATAGTATTTAATTTTCACAAAGTTTTGAATTTTCCAATTTTCCTTCTGTCACTGATTTCTAACTTCATCTCGTTGTCAGAGAAGATACTTGGTATGACATATATCTTTTAAAATCTAATGAGACTTAATTTGTCTCAACATATGTCTGATATTTCATCTGTTCTGTGTGATGTCCTTGTGTGCAAAGCACACATTCTGTTGTTGTCAGAAGAGAGTTTTGTGTGTGTCTGTTACTGGTGTGCAAGTTCATAATTGTTCCATCTTTTTGTTGTGTTGAACCTTTTATTGATATAACATACTTTGTCTCTTATAACATTTTTTAAAAATTTAAAGTCAATTTTGTATGATATTAGTATAGCCACCACCCCTGCTGTCTTCTAGTTACATTAGCATGGAATATCCCTTTACATTCTTTTACTTTCAAATTTGTGTCTGTGGATTTAAAGAGTCTTTTATAGACAGATATAGTTGGATGTTTTTTATCCATTTTACCAATCTTTGTCTTTTGATTAGAGAGTCTAACCATTTACATTTAAATTAATTACTGGTAAAGAGATACTTCTGTCATTTTGCTATTTTTTTCTATTTGCTTTATTACTTTTTGTCCCTCATTTTCTGTAGGTATTTTCTTCTTTTGTATTTGATTTTTTGTAGTGCAACATTTAAATTCCTTTCTCACTCACTTTTGTGTATATTCTTTAGCTGGTTTTTTTTGTGGTTACCATGGAGATTACATTTAACATCCTAAAGTTATAATACTAGAATTTGAATTTATAACAGCTTAATTTCAATAAAATACAAACTTCTCCTTTAACAGCTGTGTTATCACCCCTTTGGGTTGTTGATATTATAAAATTATATCTTTATATATTATGTGAAATGGCTACTTTTTACTATAAAAGGAAACTAACTGTCATTGATATGGGCAACAAACTGCAATCTCCAGAGAATCATGCTGAGTAAAAAAAAGCGAATCTCAAAAGGTTACATACTGTATGATTCCATTTATATCACATTCTTAAAATGGCAAAAGTATAGAAATAGAAAGTGCAGATTAGTGGTGTTAGTGTAGGCAGCTAGATATTAATAAAGGGAGCAAAAGGAATCAGACATTAAGAAGCCTCATCTACTAGGAAGGTACAGCTTCATACACTCCCGAGAGGATTGCAGGATTGTCTCACCAAGGACATCAACTTCATCCTCCCCCAACGCCCATAGAAAGAAAGGACCAGCTTTCCAATCTCCCTGGGTAATTGTTGCCCTGTATTGGATTATAGTGGAAGGGAGGAAGGGAAATTCCTCCACTGGGCACATGCCCAGTAGAAGCCAAAATGATGCAGGAGGAGATGCTTCTACTATGAAGCATTCAAAGTAGGAGCCAAGATGGCAACCATAAGGGCCTGTCTGTCTGCCCTGGGAAAGCAGTCGGATTGGATAAGGGACACAGAATCCCAAAAGATCTAGAAAATGGATTGATTAGGGGGAAGACTCAATGCCAGCCTCAATAGGTTTGGAAAGTTGATTGGTTATTTTGAAAAAGTCCCTGGTGCTTCCCAAGCCCAAGATAATATAATTAGACAAAGGAGCTCTTTCTTTCTTGCTCTCTCCCTCCCTGTAATGTGTGCTCCCCCGTGGGCTTTTGCGTTCTCTCTCCATGGCAGCCATGTGGCCCTAGTAGCTGCCTGGGGTCCAGCAGCCACACAAACTCCAAAGGCAGATTGCAAGTGCAAGCCTGGGTACAGCAGCACAGCCACAGCCAAAGTGCAGCTGCGACAGACTGAGCTAGCTAGATGGGACAAAGGCTGAACTGGGCTAAGCTTTAAGATGGACTAAACCATTGGCAGAGAATGTCTGGAACTTGGCCTTTATTCTGGGCCTGACGAAGGCTAGGATGGACTTCTTTCATAGTGAGAGGGACAGAAATGGGACACTGGGAACCCAGGGGCACTCCTTGAATTTTGCTTCTACAATAAACATAACTATTAGAGACTTCTGGCCAAGATGGAGGCATAGGTGGTCACACTGTGCCTCCTCACGCAACCAAAACACAACAGAGAGAAATGAACTGAACGGAAGTCGGACTACCGTACATCCAGACCGGTAAGGAGGGGCGGAGTTGGAGGCCTACGGAGCAGGATCGAGGGGTCCCTGGCAGGGGGTGGTGTCTGGCAGATGCGGGTGCGCAGGGCGCAGATGGCAGTTGGTGGACTGGTGGCAGACCCTGGGCGCAGGAGGCAGTGAGCAGACCCAGTGAGGCGTGCAAAGCAGCTGGCTGTCCGTGGCCACACATTTGCCCTCAGACAAACTAAACGAAAAACGGGCAACAACACAGACCGCACAACCCAGGGCCCAGCACCAGGAAACAAAGCCTAAGAGCACCAACTGAAAACACATGTGGGAGTTGAGGCCGGGAGATTCTCTCAGCCTCACAGGAGGCTCCTAGGGGAGACCCACAGAGTCCGAGAAAGTACACAGGCCCACCCACCCTGGAGGCAGCACCTGAAGGGCCCAATCTGCTTGTGGGAAGGGGCAAAGGGGACTGAGGTCCTGGAGAGAGCAGAGCAGGTGCCATTGTTCCCTCTCAGACCCCGCCCCCACATACAATGTCACAACCCAGCAACTGGGGTGTCCCGCCCTGGTGAACACCTAAGGCTCTGCCGCCCATACGTAACAGCCACAACCAGACCAAAGGAAAATAAAAATAAAAAAGATGCTCAAACAGAATTAAAAGCCCCAGAGCCAATTTTTTTTAAGTGACCAAGAGATAGCTAACCTATCAGATGCACAGTTCAAAGCACTGGTGATCAGGATGCTCACAGAATTGGTTGACTTTGGTCATAAATTAGATGAACAAATGTAGGCTACGATAAGAGAAATGAAGGAAGATGCACAGGGAACCAAGAGTGAGGGGAAGAAAACTGGGACTCAAATCAATGGAGTGGACCAGAAGGAAGAAAAGAACAACCAAACAGAAAAGAAGGAAGAAACAAGAATTCAAAAAAATGAGGAGAGGCTTAGGGACCTCCAGGACACCTTTAAACATTCCAACATCCGTATTATAGGGGTACCAGAAGGGGAAGAGGAAGAGCAACAAATTGAAAACTTGTTTGAACAGATAATAAAGGAGAACTTCCCCAATCTGGCAAGGGAAATAGACTTCCAGGAATTCCAGGAAGCTCAGAGAGTCCCAAAGAGGTTGGATCCAAGGAGGAACACGCCAAGGCACATCATAATTACATTAGCCAAGGTAAAAATGAAGGAGAGAATCTTAAAAGCAGCAAGAGACAAGGAGACAGTCACCTACAAAGGAGTTCTCATCAGACTGTCAGCTGATTTCTCAAAAGAGACCTTGCAGGCAAGAAGGGGCTGGGAAGAAGTATTCCAAGTCATGAAAGGCAAGGACCTACATCCCAGATTGCTCTATCCAGCAAAGCTTTCATTTAGAATGGAAGGGCAGATAAAGTGCTTCTCAGATAAGGCCAAGTTAAAGGAGTTCATCATCACCAAGCCCTTATTATATGAAATGTTAAAGGGACTTACCTAAGAAAAAGAAGATTAAAAATATGAACA